>BSBK01004099.1:87500-120000 GCA_027943335.1 Chamaecyparis obtusa
CGCTTTCCGCATCCAGAAAGACATGAAATGGCCACGCATGTCGGGTCATTGCAAAACGGATGCTCGGTTCACAGGAGCCTGGGAAGAACATCCCGTACGGAACCCTTTACCCGAAGACACCCGAATCGCACATGCTCGCAACAGTCACTGCCCCGAGAGTATGCACCGTGCACGCGACCGAGTAAGGCCACTCAGAGACATCCATTTCCCAGGCATATGCCACCTACGCACTTCTTTGGTGCACCCCGCACGACAACTCCCGTCTCGACAGCCTTAACGGTTTCCGCATCCAACCAAAAGCCTTGGCCATACTCGTCTGCAAGTTTAACTCCACAGACAGAGAGGACTTTGCCCTGCAAACCAGAGCAAGACGATAGTGCCTCGTAGAAAATGAAGACGAGATGGCCAAGACCGCACTTGTGTACAAGGCAACCAACCTTTCATCGCACTCCGGGCCACGCTAAAAACACTAGGAAAGGCTTAAAGGGTGGAGAGTGGGACAACGATGAAATATGAAAGCAGGACACTCACCTTACGTGCAACGATTCCCAACACTTGTTACTGTCGGAGCTCATGTATCGCAAAGATGGAACGTGCCAAGTGCCAAGGCCCATGGCAAATGCAACTGTCGTAAACTTCGGAACAAGCGCATCTTTCAGTCAAACAAATGACATACACACTGTCGCAATTCTCTACGACACTCGTGCGTGGCAAAATTCAACTAAATATGAAGATGAGAACTTCCAACTGCACAAGGGCTGGGCAGAACTACAAGAAATGCTCACTCCGCAATTTATTATCGCGCCTACCATCTCGGAAAGGGGTACAAGTGCACACGTTCATCCAAGCAAAGAGGATGAAATGGAGTGAAGGGGCAAGATCCAAAAGTTCCGGAGGTACAACTCCTGAGAACAATCGAGAGCAATGCCGAATTACATGTCAACTCTGTTACTAGGCAAACAAGTGTTGTACCTGAAGAAATCGACAGTCCTCACAATGGCCCGAGGCCAATGCTCCGACTTAATCAATTTTCTCCAACAAACGCCATGCCACCTTTCACAAAGGGATTTTATCCATCCAAAACCGAATTAATCACTTGCAGCAAAGTGACCCAAGAGCTAGACGGGGGCTGACCCAGTAATTGTCTTCCATGTCACTACAACGAAACATTTGAACGTCAACCGCTGTCGAACCCTTTCCAACTTGCACCGTCGAGTGACACAAAAGACACTACCATGGGCTATGGGCAGCCCCCGCATAGCAAACGGGTGCCCTAATGCGCCCCTCCAATAGAATCAGTGCTAGTGCTCAAATTTTATATCTGAGCTACCAATCCGTCCAAGCACCAGCACTGATTCTCTTGGAGGGCCGCACCTACCCAAACGACTCAGAAGCTATACGCCGGTCCATTCACAAGAACGGAACTATCTCCGGCCAACTCCCTGTGAAGGCCGCATCTCTCCGTTCCACGCATGCAAGAACCAACGCATAGCTAACGAGTACCCGGATAGGATTCGCGGAAAGTACATAGCAAATCGCTTGTACCAAAGCGAACCGAAAGCTAGACGGGGGCTGACCCGAAGATTGCCTTCCATGTCACTGCGACGACACATTCGAACGACAACCGCTGCCGAACACTTTCCGACTTGCACCGTTGAGTGACCCGAAAGACAGGACTTTGGGCAGCCCCCGCATAGCAATCAGGTGGCTTCATGCCCCTCTAATAGAATCAGTGCTAGTGATCCGATTTTAAATCCGACTTACTCATCCGTCCGCGCACAAGCTCTGATTCTATTAGAGGGGCATGGGGGAGCTTCCGCGAACTACTACTCCCCTATATAAGTTATTAGTCCGGGTCTTTCTCTTCCGTAGAAATTTGAGCCGTTGAGAATGGCTCCCAAACAATTCAAATCTTCCAAAAATTCAAGTGAAACGATGAGGAAAAAGCTCACAAAAAAATCAAATCTTCAAAAAATTCAAGTGAAACGAACAGAATAGCTCACAAAAAATTCAGGTCTTCCGAAAAAATCGAAGGGAAACGAAAAGAACAACTAGCAAAACATTCAAATTTTCCAAAACTTCAAGTAAAAGAAAGAACATAGCTCACCAAAAAAATCCATTTCTTCCAAAAACTCAAGTGAATCGAAGAGAGTAGGCTCACAAAAAATTAAAATCTTCCAAAAAAAAATCAAAGGAAACAAAAGAGGAGATCGCAAAAAATTCGAATCTTCCAATGAAACAAAAATGAGAATAGCAAACAAAAAATTCAAATCTTAATGCAGCATGCGACAGAGCAAATCGCTTGTGCCAAGCGACCCGGGAGCTAGACGGGGGCTGACCCAAAAATTGCGTTTCTTGTCAATGCGACGATGCGTTGGAACGACAACCGCTGTCGAACCCTTTCCTACTTGCAACGTCGACTGACACAAAAGACACGATCCTGGACAGGCCCCGCATAGAAAGCGGGTGGCCTAATGCGCCCCTCCAATAGAATCAGCGCTAGTGCTCAGATTTTAAATCCGAGATACCCAGCACTGATTCTCTTGGAGGGGGGCACCTACCCAAACGACTCAAAAGCTATACGCGGCTCCATTCACAAAAACAGAACTATCTCCGGCCAACTCCCTGTGAAGGCCGCATCTCTCCGTTCCGCTCGTGTAAGAGCCAACGCGTAGCTAACGAGTACGTGGATAGGGTTCGCGGAAAGTACATAGCAAATCACTTGTACCAAAGTGACCCGAAAGCTAGACAGGGGCTGACCCGTAGATTGCCTTCCATATCACTGCGACGACGCATTGGAACGACAACCGCTGCCGAACCCTTTCCGACTTGCACCGTCGAGCGACCCGAAAGACAGGACTTTGGGCAGCCCCCGCATAGCAATCAAGTGGCTTCATGCCCCTCTAATAGAATCAGTGCTGGTGATCCCATTTTGAAATCCGACCTACACATCCGTCCGATCACCGGCAATGATTCTATAAGAGGGGTATGGGGGAGCTTCCGCGAACAACACACAACTCCTCCCCTATATAAGTTGAGTCTTGCTCTTGAGTGGAAATTTAAGCCGAAGAAACTGGCTCCCAAAAAATTCAAATCTTCCAAAAATTCAAGTGAAACGATGACAAAAAGCTCACAAAAAATCAAATCTTCCAAAAATTCAAGTGAAACGAACAGAATAGATCACAAAAAATTCAAGTCTTTCGAAAAAATCTAGGAAAAACGAAAAGAATAGCTAGAAAACAAAATTCAAATCTTCCAGAAATTCAAGTAAAACAAAGAACATGGCTCACCAAAATAATTCATCTTCCAAAAATTCGTCATTCTTACCGCAATCCATCATCTTATCCGTCATAACGCGTATCCAACATATCCACGAGGAGGTAACCCAACTCGCTCGCATAGTTCCTCAAGTCAGATAACAATGCATCTAGATGAATCCAAATCGTTTTCGATCGAGACTTAGCAACTAATGTCGCACCCGCCTAGATTGACTTGAGATCCAATCCGCCGACACATATGATAACTAACTGATTCCAATGCAAAGCATCTTGAGCCATTGCGCACTCAAGTATCGGAAGTCGAAGCGACATAGCAAGTAGCTTGTACCAAGTGACCCGGGAGCTAGACGGGGGCTGACCCGAAGATCGCCTTTCTTGTCAATGCGACGATGTGTTGGAACGACAACCGCTGTCGAACCCTTTCCGAAGTGCACCGTCGACTGACCCAAAAGTTACGACCCTGGACAGCCCCCGCATAGCAAGCGGGTGGCCTAATGCGCCCCTCCAATAGAATCAGTGCTAGTGTTCATATTTTAAATCCGAGCTACCAATCCGTCCGAGCACCAGCACTGATTCTCTTGGAGGGGCGCACCTACCCAAACGACTCAAAAGCTATATACGCGGCTCCATTCACAAGAGCAGAACTATTTCCGGCCAACTCCCTGTGAAGGCCGCATCTCTTCGTTCCACGCATGCAAGAGCCAACGCATAGCTAACGAGTACCCGGATAGGGGTTCGCGGAAAGTACATAGCAGATCGCTTGTACCAAAGCAACCCAAAAGCTAGACGGGGGCTGACCCGAAGATCGCCTTCCATGTCACTGCGACGACGCATTGGAACGACAACCGCTGCCGAACCCTTTCCGACTTGCACCGTCGAGCGACCTTCGAAAGACGGGACTTTGAGCAGCCCCCGCATAGCAATCAGGTGGCTTCATGCCCCTCTAATGGAATCAGTGCTGCTGATCGCGTTTTGAAATCTGACCTAATCATCCGTCCGTCTGTCGGATTTCAAAACGGGATCACCAGCACTGATTCTATTAGAGGGGCATGGGGGAGATTCCGCGGACAACACCTCCCCTATATAAGTTATTAGTCCAAGTCTTGCACTTCCGTAGAAATTTGAGCCGACGAGAATATCTCACAAAAATTTCAAATCTTTCAAAAATACGAGTGAAACAAAAAGAATAGATCACAAAAAATTCAGAAATTCCAAAAATTCAATTGAAACGAAGAGAATAGCTCACAAAAAAATCAAGGGAAAAAAAGAGAATAGCTCACAAATAAAATCAAATCTCCCAAAAATGCAAGTGAAACGAAGAGACTACAATCACAAAAAATGCACAACTTCCAAATATTCAATTGAAACGAAGAGAATAGCTCACAAAAAATGCAAGTCTTACAAAAAAATCAAGGGAAACAAAACAGAATAGCTCACAAAAAAATTCAAATCTTCCAAAAAAACCAAGTGAAACAAACAGAATAGCTCACAAAAAATTCAAATCTTGCAAACATTCAAGTGAAAACGAAGAGAATAGCTCACAAAAACATTCAAAACTTCCAAAAATTCAAGTGAAAAGAATAAAATAATAGCCCACAAAAAATTCAAGTCTTCCAAAACAAAAACCAAGGAAAAACGAAGAGAATAGCTCACAAAAAATCCAAAACTTCAAGTCAAAACGAAGAGAATTTTACTACCTCGCAACAAACAAAATTCAAATCTCGCAAAAATTCAAGTGAAACGAAGAGACTTAACTCAAAAAATTCAAATCTTCTTGCGACATGCAGACCCAAGAGCTAGACGGGGGCTCGCCCACAGATCGACTTCAGTATCACTATGACGACGCGCTGGAACGACTACCGCTGTCGAACCCTTCTCTGACTTCCGCCATCGAGTGACCCAAAAGACACGACCCAAGGGAGCCCACGCATAAAAATTGGGTGGCTTCATGCCCCTCCAATAGAATCTGTGCTGCTGCTCACATTTTTAAATCCGAGCGGCAAATCCGTCCGAGCACCAACACTCATTCACTTGGAGGGGCACCTATCCAAACGACCGAAAAGCTATACGCGGCTCCATTCGCAAGGCACGGAACTGTTTCAGGCCAACTCCCTGTGAAGGCCGCATCTCTGCGTTCCATGCGTGCTAGAGCCAACACATAGCTAACGAGTACCGGGATAGGTGTTCGCGGAAAGTACATAGCAGATCGCTTGTACCAAAGCAACCCAAGAGCTAGACAGGGGCTGACCCGAAGATCGCCTTCCATGTCGCTGCGACGACGCATTGGAACGACAACCGCTGCCGAACCATTTCCGACTTGCGCCGTCGAGCGACCTGAAAGATGAGACTTTGAGCAGCCCACGCATAGCAATCAGGTGGCTTCATGCCCCTATAATGGAATCAGTGCTGCTGATCCCGTTTTGAAATCCGACCTAATCATCCATCCGTCTGTCGGATTTCAAAACGGGATCACCAGCACTGATTCCATTAGAGGGGCATGGGGGAGCTTCCGCGAACAACACCTCCCCTATATAAGTTATTAGTCCAAGTATTGCACTTCCGTAGAAATTTGAGCCGAAGAGAATATCTCACAAAAATTTCAAATCTCTCAAAAATATAAGTGAAACAAAGAAGAATAGATCACAAAAAATTCAAAACTTCCAAAAATTCAATTGAAACGAAGAGAATAGCTCACAAAAAATGCAAGTCTTGCAAAAAAAATTCAAAGGAAAAGAAGAGAATAGCTCACAAAAAAAATCAAATCTCCCAAAAAATGCATCATGCATAACTTCCAAAAATTCAATTGAAACGAAGAGAATAGCTCACAAAAAATGCAAGTCTTCCAAAAAAATCAAAGGGAAATAAAGAGAATAGCTCACAAAAAATTCAAATCTTCCAAAAAACCAAGTGAAACGAAGAGACTACATCACAAAAAATGCATAACTTCCAAAAATTCAATTGAAACGAAGAGAATAGCTCACAAAAAACGCAAGTCTTCCCAAAAAAAAACAAAAAAAAAAAAAAACAAAGGGAAACAAAGAGAATAGCTCACAAAAATTCAAATCTTCCAAAAAAAACCAAGTGAAACAAAGAGAATAGCTCACAAAAATTTCAAATCTTGCAAAAATTCAAGTGAAACGAAAGATAATAGCTCACAAAAAAATTCAGAACTTCCAAAAATTCAAGTCTTCCAAAAAAAAATCAAGGAAAAACGAAGACTTAAACTCACGAAAAATTCAAATCTCCTTGCGGCATGCAGACCCAAGAGCTAGACGGGGGCTCGCCCACAAATCGACTTCAGTATCACTATGATGACGCGCTGGAACGACTACCGTTGTCGAACCCTTCTCCGACTTGCGCCATCGAGTGACCCAAAAGAGGCGACCCAGGGGAGCCCCCGCATAGCAATCGGGTGGCTTCATGCCCCTCCAATAAAATCAGGCATGCTACTCACATTTTAAATCCGAGCCGCAAATCCGTCCGAGCACCAGCACTGATTCACTTGGAGGGGCACCCTATCCAAACGACCCAAAAGCTATACGCGGCTCCTTTCGCACGCACAGAACTGTTTCAAGCCGACTCCCTGTGAAGGCCGCATCTCTCCGTTCCACCCATGCAAGAAACAACGCATAGCTAACGAATACCCGGATAGGGTTTCGCGGAAAGTACAAGCAGATCGCTTGTACCAAAGCAACCCAAAAGCTAGACGGGGGCTGACCCGAAGATCGCCTTCCATGTCACAGCGACGACGCATTGGAACGACAACCGCTGTCGAACCCTTCCCGACTTTGCGTCATCGAGCGACCCGAAAGACGGGACTTTGAGCAGCCCCCGCATAGCAATCAGGTGGCTTCATGCCCCTCTAATGGAATCAGTGCTGCTGATCCCGTTTTGAAATCCGACCTAATCATCCGTCCGTCTGTCGGATTTCAAAACGGGATCACCAGCACTGATTCTATTAGAGGGGCATGGGGGAGCTTCCGCGGACAACACCTCCCCTATATAAGTTATTAGTCCAAGTATTGCACTTCCGTAGAAATTTGAGCCGAAGAGAATATCTCACAAAAATTTCAAATCTCTCAAAAATACAAGTGAAACAAAGAACAATAGATCACAAAAAATTCAAAACTTCCAAAAATTCAATTGAAATGAAGAGAATAGCTCACAAAAAATCCAAGTCTTGCAAAAAAAATCAAGGAAAAAGAAGAGAATAGCTCACAAAAAAATCAAATTTCCCAAAAATGCAAGTGAAACGAAGAGACTACATCACCAAAAAATGCATAACTTCCAAAAATTCAATTGAAACGAAGAGAATAGCTCACAAAAAATGCAAGTCTTCCAAAAAAAAATCAAGGGAAACAAAGAGAATAGCTCACAAAAAATTCAAATCTTCGAAAAAACCAAGTGAAACAAAGAAGAATAGCTCACAAAAAAATTCAAATCCTGCAAAAATTCAAGTGAAAGGAAGAGAATAGCTCACAAAAAATTCAAAACTTCAAAAAATTCAAGTGAAACGAAGAGAATAGCTCACAAAAAATTCAAAACTTCCAAAAATTCAAGTGAAACGAAGAGAATAGCTCACAAAAAACTTCAAATCTCGCAAAAACTCCAGTGAAACGAAAAAGACTTAACTCACAAAAAATTCAAATCTTCTTGCCGCATGCAGACCCAAATGCTAGACCGGGGCTCGCCCACAGATCGACTTCAGTATCACTAATGACGACGCGCTGGAACAACTACCGTTGTTGAACCCTTCTCCGACTTGCGCCATCGAGTGACCCAGAAGAGACGACCCAGGGGAGCCCCCGCATAGCAATCAGGTGGCTTCATGCCCCTCCAATAAAATCAGGCATGCTACTCACATTTTAAATCCGAGCCGCAAATCCATCCGAGCACCAGCACTGATTCACTTGGAGGGGCACCCTATCCAAACGACCCAAAAGCTATACGCGGCTCCATTCGCACGCACAGAACTGTTTCAGGCCGACTCCCTGTGAAGGCCGCATCTCTTCGTTGCACACATGCAAGAGACAACGCATAGCTAACGAGTACCCGGATAGGGTTTCGCGGAAAGTACATAGCAGATCGCTTGTACCAAAGCAACCCAAAAGCTAGACGGGGGCTGACCCTAAGATCGCCTTACATGTCACAACGACGACGCATTGGAACGACAACCGCTGTCGAACCCTTTCCGACTTGCGCAATCGAGCGACCCGAAAGACGGGACTTTGAGCAGCCCACGCATAGCAATCAGGTGGCTTCATGCCCCTGTAATGGAATCAGTGCTGCTGATCCCATTTTGAAATCTGACCTAATCATCCGTCCGTCTGTCGGATTTCAAAACGGGATCACCAGCACTGATTCTATTAGAGGGGCATGGGGGAGCTTCCGCGGACAACACCTCCCCTATATAAGTTATTAGTCCAAGTATTGCACTTTCGTAGAAATTTGAGCCGAAGAGAATATCTCACAAAAATTTCAAATCTCTCAAAAATACAAGTGAAACAAAGAGAATAGATCACAAAAAATTCAAAACTTCCAAAAATTCAATTGAAATGAAGAGAATAGCTCACAAAAAATCCAAGTCTTGCAAAAAAAAAATCAAGGGAAAAGAAGAGAATAGCTCACAAAAAATGCAAGTCTTCCAAAAAAAAACAAGGGAAACAAAGAAAATAGCTCACAAAAAATTCAAATCTTCCAAAAAACCAAGTGAAACAAAGAAGAATAGCTCACAAAAAATTCAAATCCTGCAAAAATTCAAGTGAAACGAAGAGGATAGCTCACAAAAAACTCAAAACTTCCAAAAATTCAAGTGAAACGAAGAGAATAGCTCACAAAAAATTTAAGTGAAACGAAGAGAATAGCTCACAAAAACTTCAAATCTCGCAAAAACTCCAGTGAAACGAAAAAAAGAAAAAGACTTTAACTCACAAAAAATTCAAATCTTCTTGCGGCATGCAGACCCAAGTGCTAGACGGGGGCTGCACACAGATCGACTTCAGTATCACTAATGACGACGCGCTGGAACGACTACCGTTGTCGAACCCTTCTCCGACTTGCGCCATCGAGTGACCCAAAAGAGACGACCCAGGGGAGCCCCCGCATAGCAATCAGGTGGCTTCATGCCCCTCAAATAAAATCAGGCATGCTCCTCACATTTTAAATCTGAGCCGCAAATCCGTCCGAGCACCAGCACTGATTCGCTTGGAGGGGCACCCTATCCAAACGACCCAAAAGCTATACGCGGCTCCATTCGCACGCACAGAACTATTTCAGGCCGACTCCCTGTGAAGGCCGCATCTCTCCGTTCCACACATGCAAGAGCCAATGCATAGCTAACGAGTACCCGGATAGGGGTTCGCGGAAAGTACATAGCAGATCGCTTGTACCAAGCGACCCAAAAGCTAGACAAGGGCTAACCCGAAGATCGCCTTCCATGTCACTGCGACGACGCATTGGAACGACAACCGCTGTCGAACCCTTTCCGACTTGCGCCGTCGAGCGACTCGAAAGACGGGACTTTGAGCAGCCCCCGCATAGCAATCAGGTGGCTTCATGCCCCTCTAATGGAATCAGTGCTGCTGATCCCGTTTTGAAATCCGACCTGCTCATCCATCCGTCCGTCGGATTTCAAAACGGGATCACTAGCACTGATTCTATTAGAGGGGCATGGGGGAGCTTCCGCGGACAACACCTCCCCTATATAAGTTATTAGTCCAAGTATTGCACTTCCGTAGAAATTTGAGCCGAAGAGAATATCTCACAAAAATTTCAAATCTCTCAAAAATACAAGTGAAACAAAGAAGAATAGATCACAAAAAATTCAAAACTTCTAAAAATTCAATTGAAACGAAGAGAATAGCTCACAAAAAATGCAAGTCTTGCAAAAAAAAATTCAAGGGAAAAGAAGAGAATAGCTCACAAAAAAAATCAAATCTCCCAAAAATGCAAGTGAAACGAAGAGACTACATCACAAAAAATGCATAACTTCCAAAAATTCAATTGAAACGAAGAGAATAGCTCACAAAAAATGCAAGTCTTCCAAAAAAATCAAAGGAAACAAAGAGAATAGCTCACAAAAAATAGCTAGCTTGTGGCCCGGACGATCCGATCTCATGAAAACTGACTACATACCCGTGGCTCGGATCGACAAGCTAGCTCGGATCGGCGATCTGAGCTCATTCCATCATGCATTCCCGTCTTCTACTCCATAAATGACTCACCTCTTTGTATTCACTTGAGAACTAAACATCCTTTAGTTCAGCTCGAATCACAACGTGCACTAGAATCCGTTCCAGCTCGGGTCTCATCTCAAAGATCCTTGCATTCACCAACAACACCTCCCCTATATAAGTTATTAGTCCAAGTCTTGCTCTTCCGTAGAAATTTGAGGCGAAGAGAACAACTCGCAACAAATCCAAATCTTCCAAAAAATCAAGGGAAATGGGGAGAATAGCTCACAAATAATTCAAATCTTCAAAAAAATCAAGTGAAACGAGGAGAATAGCTCACAAAAAATTCAAATCTTCCAAATATCAAACCCAAAAGCTTCGCACACATTACAAATCAAACAGCTTGTACCGAGCGACCCAAACGCTAGACAAGGGCTCACCCTTAATAAGAGAATCAGTGTTTGACTTGTGGGCCGGGCGAGCCGATCTCATGAAAACTGCCTACATACCCGTGGCTCAGATCAGCGAGCTGACTCGGATCGTCGATCTGAGCTCATTCCATCATGCATTCCCGTGTTCTACTCCATAAAACGACTCACCTCTTTGTATTCACTTGAGAACTGAACATCCTTTAGCTCAGCTTGAATCACAACGCGCACTAGAATCCGTTCCAGCTCGGGTCTCATCTCAAAGATCCTTTCATTCACCAACAACACCTCCCCTATATAAGTTATTAGTCCAAGTCTTGCTCTTCCGTAGAAATTTGAGGCGAAGAGAACAACTCTCAAAAATTCCAATTCTTCCAAAAAAATCAAGGGAAACGGGGAGAATAGCTCACAAATAATTCAAATCTTCAAAAATATCAAGTGAAACGAGGAGAATAGCTCACAAAAAATTTAAATCTTCCAAATATCAACCCAAAAGCTTTGCACACATTACAAATCGAACAGCTTGTACCGAGCGACCCAAACGCTAGACAAGGGCTCACCCTTAATAAGAGAATCGATGTTTGACTTGTGGGCCGGGCGAGCCGATCTCATGAAAACTACCTACATACCCATGGCTCGGATCAGCGAGCTGGCTCGGATCGACGAGATAGCTCGGATCGACGATCTGAGATCATTCCATCATGCATTCCCATGTTCTACTCCATAGAATGACTCACCTCTTTGTATTCACTTGAGAACTGAACATCCTTTAGCTCAGCTCGAATCACAACGCGTACTAGAATCCGTTCCAGCTCGGATCTCATCTCAATGATTCTTACATTCACCAACAACACCTCCCCTATATAAGTTATTAGTCCGAGTCTTGCTCCCCCGTAGAAATGCTCGCCAACGCCGAAAGGTCACAAAAAATTTAAATCTCATAAATGACTCAGCTCGACGGGCTGGCTCGGATCGTACATACCCGTGGCTCGGATCGACGAGCTAGCTCGGATCGGCGATCTGAGCTCATTCCATCATGCATTCCCATGTTCTACTCCATAGAATGAGTCACCTCTTTGTATTCACTTGAGAACTGAACATCCTTTAGCTCAGCTCGAATCATAACGCGCACTAGAATCCGTTCCAGCTCGGGTCTCATCTCAGTGATCCGTTACATTCACCAACAACACCTCCCCTATATAAGTTATTAGTCCGAGTCTTACTCCCCCGTAGAAATGCTCGCCAACGCCGAAAGGTCACAAAAAATTTAAATCTTGTAAAAGACTCAGCTCGACGGGCTGGCTCGGATCGCCGAGCTGGCTCGGATCGCCGAGCTGGCTCGGATCGCCGAGCTGGCTCGGATCGCCGAGCTGGCTCGGATCGCCGAGCTGGCTCGGATCGCCGAGTTGAGCTCAATCCATCTTGCATTCCCGTGTTCTACTCCATGGAATAACCTCGCCTATTTGGTAATCACTTGAGAATTCAACATCCTTTAGCTCAACTCGAATCACAACGCGCACTAGAATCCGTTCCAGCTCGGGTCTCATCTCAAAGATCCTTCCATCCACCAACACCACCTCCCCTATATAAGTTATTAGTCCAAGTCTTGCTCCCCCGTAGAAATGCTCGCCGACACGGATAGGTCACGAAAACTTTAAATCTCGTAAAAGACTCAGCTCGACAAGCCTAGCTCGAATCCGTGAGCTGGCTCGGATCGACGAGCTGAGCTCAATCCATCATGCATTCCCGTGTTCTACTCCATAGAAACAACTCACCTATTTGTATTCACTTGAGAACTCAACATCCTTTAGCTCAGCTCGAGATCACAATGGGCACTAGAATCCATTCCATCTCGAGTCCTCATCTCAAAGATCCTTACATCCACCAACAACACCTCCCCTATATAAGTTATTAGTCCGAGTCTTGCTCCCACGTAGAAATGCTTGCCGACGCCGATAAGTCACAAAAACTTAAAATCTCGTAAAAGGCTCGGATCGCCAAGCGAGCTGGCTCGGATCACCGAGCGAGCTGACTCGAATCGGCGAGCTGGCACGGTTTGCCGAGCGAGCCGGCTCGGTTTTCCAAGCTGGCTGGCTCGGATCGCCGAGGCCGGCTCGGCTCAAATCGATCGGATCCATCATGCATTCCCGTGTTCTACTCCATAAAACAACTTGCCTATTTGTATTCCTTGAGAACTCAATATCCTTTAGCTTAGCTCTAATCACAATGCGCACTAGAATTTGTTCCAGCTTGGGTCTCATCTCAAAAATCCTCACATCCACCAACAACACCTCCCCTACGAGGATAAGTTATTAGTCCGAGTCTTTCTCCCCCATACAAATGCTTTGCCGACGTCGATAGGTCGCAAAAAATTTAAATCTCGTAAAAGGCTCAACTTGACGAGCTGGCTCGGATCGTCGAGCTGGCTCAGATCGACAAGCTGGATCGGATCAACGAGCTGGCTCGGATCCGCGAGATGAGCTCAATCCATCATGCATTCCTGAGTTCTACTCCATAGAACAACTCGCCTATTCATATTCACTTGAGAACTCAACATCCTTAAGCTCAGCTCGAATCGTCTATGCACGAACCCATGCATAGCATTCAGGTATCAAATGGCATATCCAAAAATATCCGTAGAGAGCTAGCAAATCAATCATAGCAGCATTGGCATAGATCGAGGTGAACATCATTTGATGCGATTTGACTAGTTACCATTGGGATGCCTTCGTGGCAATAGGGCCGACTTGAAACAAACCAACCACAGCTTGATGTGATAGGGGTCATTTCATAATGACTGTTGGATGACTATGTGGTGGTATGGCTAACTTACAATGGATGGGTGTAGAGTTGATGTGACAAGATCACCTCATACTAGAAATAGAGCTAACACGTCGACTGACTTGAACTGACATGTAAGGGACTCGATCGAGGTGTAACAAAGGAGTTGTTTGGTGCACTCAGGAGTAGGGTCATGTCAGGGACTTGATTCGAGGAGCATTCATGGGGTTGTGCGACAAGTTGTTAATAGTTTTGGCCTGGGTAAGGTTTAGAGTCAAGTCGAGGTGTCATTCGAGCTGCATGAAGTAGCATGGACTGCTTTGTGCAGAGTGCATTGGATCTTGTTGGGGACTCGATCCGAGGTGAAATCAACTAGGTATTGGAATGGGAAGTTGGGGACTTTTCCATGGGAGACTTGGAACATGTGCGAGATGGTGGCGTAATGAGCTAGTTCAGAACTATGTTGGACTATGAGATGCATTGGTTGCATGTACGTAGGAGGTCTTCATGACATTGGCTCGTGCAAGCCACAAGTCCTAATCTGGATGCAAGTTCACATCTTGAGGACAACTCATTAGTGGAGAAGTTCTCAAACTCAATTCTTGAGAGGTGTCTTGCTAGCTCAAATCGGTGAGTTGGCTCAGATCGGCTAGCTCAATCAGATTGGCGAGCTGGCTCCGATTGACGAGTTGGCTCATCTCAGAGGTCGTTACATCCGTAAACAATACCTATCCCGTTATGACCCTAGAGATCTGGGTTACTTTGCCGACTCTAGTGATCCGGTGATCCAAGTCAATCCGGCGAATTGAGTCGATCCGGTGACCCGAGTTGTTCTGGTGATCTAAATTACTTATGTGACTGGAGTAATTCAAGTTGGGGGACTTGACAACTTGGCATGCTGAGCCGAATTCATTGATGAGTTGGCATACTCGTCAGCATAGGTATAGGAAATGGAAGTCATGACTTTTCCATGAGAGACTTGGAATGAGTTAGCCTAGCTCACTTGTGAGTGGGGTCAAAAGTCACATTTGTTGACCTGAGTTGATCTCGCGACCTGAGCTTGATTTGGCTGGCGGCCTGAGTTGGTGTGGTGACCCAAGTTGATCTGGCTAGCGACCTGAGTTGATCCAGCGATCCGACTTCATCCGTCGACCTGACCGAGTTGGTCAGGTGATCTGGTGACCCGACCTGACCTGGTTGGTGAGTCGAGTTGATGTGGCGACCCGAGTTGATCTGGCTGGCGACCCAAAATGATCCCGTGACCTGACCCGATCTGAAGACCTGACCCGACCCAACCCGAGTTGGTCTGGCAATCTGGTGACCCGAGTTGTTCTGGTTGCGACTCGAGTCGATATGTTGACCCAAGTTGATCCGGTGACCCGACCCAATCCGGAGACCTGACCCGACCAAACTTGACCTAACTTTAGTTAGTCAGGTGATTTGGCGACCCAATATGATCTATATGGATACCTGAGTCGATGTAGGGACCCGAGTAGATTTGGCCTGGCGGCCCGAGTCGATCTGACAACCCGTCCTAATCTGGAGACCCGAGTCGATCCGACGACTCGAGTTGATTCGGCAACCCGAGTGGATTTGACGACCTGTGTCGATCTGGTGACCCCGAGTTGTTCTGGCGATCTGAGTTACTTATGCAACTCGAGTGATCTGAGCTGGTGGACTTGACAGCTTGGCATATTGGATCGAGGTGATCCAAGATTGAATGAGTTAGCACAGATCGAGGTGAACATCATTTGATGTGATTTACTTGCGATCTGACTGGTTATCATTGGGATGCCTTCGTGGCAATAGGGCCGACTTGAAATAGAGATCTGAGTCGATCTGACCGACTCAGTGATTCGAGTCGATCTGGCAAGTCTAGCGATCCAAGTTGGCTAGGCAACTTCGTCAATCTAAGTTAGTCAGGTGATCTTGCGACCTGAGTTGATCTGGATGGTGACCCGAGTTGATCCGACTGGCAACCCAAGTTGTTTTGGGGACTCGAGTCGATCCAGAAACCCGAGTTGACTCGGCGATGCGAGTCGATCCAATGATCCGAATTACTTATGCGACTGGAGTAATTCAAGTTGGGGGACTTGACAGCTTGGCATGCTAAGGCGACTTCATTGATGAGTTGGCATACTTGTCAGCATTACTATTGTGCATATTAGATTGAGGTGATCAAGTTTGAATGAGTTGGCATGGATCGAGGTGGACATCATTTGATGCAGTCTGACTAGTTATTGTTAGACGCAGTGTTGAAATGACCCGGGGTCATTTCATATAACCGCTGGGAGGCTTTCGTGGTAGTAGGCAAGACCTGCGATGAGAACTTAACAAGGTCGCTGGCGGGGTCGAAACTCGTAGGAAAAAAATGGATAAAGGAGGCTCTATACAAGGAAAAGAACAAAATTTTCAAGTTATAAAAAACTTAAATCACTAGAGCCATCCATGGAGTCACGCCTAGCTCGTTGGCGACGGGATCCCGGTGAGCTCGCTCACGAGCAAGATCTCGGACAGGATCCGGTCGAGCTCGTTGGCGATCCTCAGGGCGGGGTCAAAAGTCCTAAAAAAATAGACAAAGGAGCTTCGTACAATGAAAAGAATGAAAAAACTAGAGTTGAAAAAAGAAAACCACTCGTGCCATTCATGGAGTCACACCCAACTTAGTGACCCAAATTGATCGGGTGACCCGACTAACCCGAGTTGGTTAGGTGATGTGGTGACCCGAGCTGATCTGGCTGACGACCCGAGTCGATGTGGCGACCTGAGTTGATCTGGTTGGCGACAAGAATTGATCTGGCAACCCGACCCGATCTAGAGAACTGACCCAACCCGATCTAGAGACCTGACCCAACCCGACCGACCCAACTTGGCCTGGCAATCTGGTGACCCGAGTTGATCTGGTTGGTGACCCGAGTCAATTTGTTGACCTGAGTTGATCAGGCTGGCATACTTAGTTGACTTCATTGATGAGTTTGCATACTCGTAGTATTACTATTATGCATATTAGATTGAGGCGATCCAAGTTTGAATGAGTTAGCCTAGCTCGCTTGCGAGTGGGGTCAAAACTCAAATTTGTTAACCCGAGTTTGATCTGGCTGGTGACCCGAGTTGATTTGGTGACCCGAGCTGATTTTGGCTGGCGACCTAAGTCGATGTGATGATCTGAGTTGATCTGGCTGGCGACCTGAGTTGATCTGGCGATCTGACTTCATCCGTCGACCTGACTCGAGTTGGTCAGGTGATCTAATGACCTGAGCTGATCTGGTTGGCGAGTCGAGTCGAGTCGATGTAGCAACTCGAGTTGATCTGGCTGGCGAGCTGAAATGATCCCGCGACTTGACCCAATCTGGAGACCTTACCCGACCTGACCTGAGTTGGTCTGGCGACCCAAGTTGATCTGGTTGGTGACTCGAGTCGATGTGTTGACCCGAGTTGATCTGGCTGGAGACCCAATTTGATCTGGTGACCCGACTCGATCCAGAGACCCGACCTAACCTAAGTTAGTCAGGTGATTTGGTGACCTGATTTGATCTATCTGGATACCCGAATCGATTCCGATGAACCGAGTCGATCGGACGACCCCATCCTGATCTGGAGACCTGAGTCGATCCGGTGACCTGCGTCAATACGGTGACCCGAGTCGATTCGAGGGACTCGAGTCGATCGGTGACCCGAGTCGATCTGGCGACCCGAGTCGATCTGATGACTCGAGTTATTAGGTGACCCAAGTTGTTTGGCAATACGAGTTACTTATGCGACTCGAGTGATCGAGCTAGCAAACTAGACAGCTTGGCATATTGGAATGTGTTAACAACATAAGCTGATGTGTTGACCCGAGTTGATCATGTTAGTGACCCGAGTTATCTAATTAGCGACCTGAGTTGATCCGGTGACCCGACCTGATCAGGAGACCTAACCCAACCTGACCTAAGTTAGTTAGGTGATTTGGTGACCCGAGCTGATCTATCTGGATACTCGAGTTGATGTGGCAACCTAAGTTGATCTGGCTGGTGACCCGAATTAATCTGGTGACCCGACCTGACCTGAGTTGGTTAGGTGATGTGGCAACCTGAGCTGATCTAGGTGATGACCCAAGTCGATGTGGTGACTTGAGTTAATCTAGCTAGCAACCCGAGTTGATCCAGCGACCTATCGCGATCTAGAGACCCGAGTCAAGCCGGCAACCCGAGTCGACCTAACGACCTGAGTGATCTAAGTTTTTTATGGTAGTTGGAGTTACTTATGCGACTCGACTGATCTAAGTTGGAGGACTTGACAACTTGGCATACTGAGATGACTTCATTGATGAGTTTGCAGTACTCATCAGCATTACTATTGTGCATATTGGATGTGGTGACCTGAGTTGATCTGGCTAGGGACCCTGATCTGGCTGGTGACCTAAGTCGATGTGGTGACCTAAGTGATCTAGCTCAGGACCCGACTTGATCTGGTGACCCGACTTGATCTAGAGACCCCACCTGAGTTGAGTTCATCGAGCGATCTAGGGATCCAAGATGATCTAGCTGACTACCTGAGTCGATGTGGTGTCCCGAGTCGATCTGGCAACTCGAGTTGATCTGGCTGGCGACCCAAGTTGGCTAGGTGATGTGGCAACCTGAGTCAATGTGGCGATCAAGGCTGATTTGGTTGGCGACCTAAGTTGGTCAGGTGATCTGGTGACCAGAGCTGATCTAGCGACCCGAGTTGATCTAGTTGGCGACCCATGTGATGACCTAAGTTGATTTGGCTAGCGACACGAGTTGATCAAGTGACCCGTCCCGATCCAAAGACCTGAGTCGATTCGGCTATGTCAACCCAGCAACCTGAGTTGACTTGATGACCCGAGTCGACCCCCGTGACCTGAGTCGACCTAGTGACCCCGAGTCACTATGGTGACCTAATTTATTATGGCTATCTGAGTTACTTATGCGACTCGAGTGATCTAAGTTGGGGGACTTGACATACTGAGATGACTTCATTGATGTGTTTGCATACTCATCAACATTACTATTGTGCATATTAGATTTATGCGATCCAAGTTTAAATGGAGTTGGCCTAGCTTGATCGTGAGCGAGGTCAAAAGTTGTAAAAAAAATAGACAAAGGAGGCTCCCTACGACAAAAAGAATGAAAAAAACCAGAGTTAAAAAAAAATCACTCAGGCCATACATGGAGTCACGCCCTTCTTATTGTCGAGCTAGAAGCGGAGACTTGACTATGATAATACTTGAAGAGAGTATGGGTCCAATCATTCAAAAAGTGGACAGACTCACTGGAGATCTAAGTAGGTCAGGCTATCTAGTGACCTGACCTAATCTGGCTGGTGACCCGAGTCGATGTGGTGACCTGAGTTGATCTGGCTCGGGACCCGACTTGATCTGGTGACTCGACTCGATCTAGAGACCCCACCCGACCTGAGTTCATCGGGCGATCTGGTGATCTGAGATGATCTAGCTAACTACCTGAGTCGATGTCATGTCCTGAGTTGATCTGGCGAACCGAGTTGGCCAGGTGATGTGGTGACCCAAAGCTGATCTGGCTGGCGACCCGAGTCGGTTAGGTGATTTGGCGACCAGAGCAGATTTGGCTAGTGACCCAAGCTGATCTGGTGACCTGAGTTGATCTAATTGGTGACTCATGTGGTGACCCGAGTTGATCAAGTGACCTGTCCTGATCTAGAGACCCGAGTCGATCCAATAACCTGAGTTGACCCGGCGACCCGAGTCAACTTGACGACCCGAGTCAACCCAGCGACCTGCGTCGACCTAGTGACCCGCGTCGACCCAGTGACTCGCGTCGACCCAGTGACCCGTGTCGACCCAGTGACCCGTGTCAAACTGGCGACCCATGTCGAACCGGTGACTCGTGTTGACCTGACAACCCGCATCGACCTGGTGACCCAAGTCAACCCAAGTCGACTCGAGGCCCGAGTTGATCTGGCAACCCAAGTCGACCCGAGTCGACCCGATAACCTGAGTCAACCGAGTCACCTGAGTTGATCTGGCTGGTGACCCGAGTTGGCCAAGTAATGTGGCGACCTGAGTCAATGTGGTGACCCAAGCTGATCTGGCGACCACAGCTGATCTGGCTGGTGACCCAAGCTGATCTGGCGATCCGAGTTGATCTAGTTGGGGACCAGTGTGGTGACCTGAGTTGATCTCGCTAGCTACCTAACTTGATCTAGTTGGTGACCCGTGTGGTGACCGAGTCGACCCAGTGACCTGAGTCAATCGGTTGACCCAGTGACCTGAGTCAACTGAGTCAACCCGATGACAAGAGTCAATCGAGTCGACATGGTGACCTGAGATGACCGAGTCAGTCAGGTGATTGAGTCGACCCAGTGACCTGAATCGATTGAGTCGACCCGAGTCGACCAGGAGACCTTAGTAGACTAGGTCGACCCCGTGTCAACCCAAGTCAACTTGAGGCCTGAGTCGATCCAGCAACCCAAGTCGACTCGGTGACCCGAGTCGACCCAGTGACCCAAGTCGACCTGATGACCTGAGTCAACCGAGTCGACCCGGTGACCCGAGTTGACCGAGTCGACCCAATGACCCGAGTCAATCGAGTCGACCCGAGTCGACCCAGCGACTGGGGTTTCTGTGGTGACCTAATTTATTATGGCAGTTGGAGTTACTCATTGGCGACCAGAGCTGATCTAGCAACCCGAGTTGATCTAGTTGGCGACCTAACCTGATCTAGCTGGCGAACTAATTTTGTCAGGTGATTTGGCGACAAGAGTTGATTTGGCTGGTGACCCAAGCTGATATGGTGACCTGAGTAAATCTAGTTGGGGACCCGTGTGGTGACTTGAGTTGATCTCGCTAGAAACTTGAGTTGATCCAATGACCCCTCCTGATCTAGAGGCCCGAGTCAACCCGAGTTGACCCGGTGACCCGAGTCACTCGAGTCGACCCGAGTCAATCGAGTCGACCCAGTGACTTGAGTCAACCGAGTCGACCCAGTGACCCGAATCAACCGAGTCGGTCAAGTGACTGAGTCGACCCGGTGACCTGAGTCGACTGAGTTGACCCAGTCGACCTGGTGACCTGAGTCGACAGAGTTGACCCAGTGACCTGAGTCAACTGAGTCGACCTGGTGACCCGAGTCAACTAAGTCGACCTAAGTCAGTCAGGTGATTAAGTCGACCCGAGTTGACCAAGTGACCCGAGTCAACCGAATCGACCGAGTGACCTGAGTCAACTGAGTCGACCCGATGACCCGAGTCAACTGAGTCGACCTGAGTCAACCGAGTCGACCGAGTCAACGTGGTGACCCGAGTCAACTGAGTCGGTCAGGTGACTAAGTCGACCCGAGTCAACCAGAGTCGACTGAGTCAACCTAGTGACCTGAATCAATTGAGTCGACCCGGTGACCTGAGTTGACTAGGTCGACCCGTGTCAACCCAAGTCGACTCGAGGCTTGAGTCAATCCAGCAACCCAAGTCGACTCGGTGACCCGAGTCGACCCAGTGACCCGATGACCCGAGTCGACCCGGTGACCCGAGTTGACCGAGTCGACCCAATGACCCGAGTCAACTGAGTCGACCCGGTGACCTGAGTCAACCAAGTCGACCCAGCGACCGGGGTTTTTATGGTGGCCTAATTTATTATGGTAGTCAGAGTTACTCACTGGCGACTAGAGCTGATCTAGCACCCCGAGTTGATCTAGTTAGCGACCTAACCTGATCTGGCTGGTGAACTAATTTTGTCAGGTGATCTGGCGATAAGAGCTGATCTGGTTGGTGACCCAAGCTGATATGGTGACTCGAGTAAATCTAGTTGCCGACCCATGTGGTGACCTGAGTTGATCTCGCTAGCGACTTGAGTTGATCCAATGACCCGTCTCGATCTAGAGGCTCGAGTCGAGCCAGCAACCCAAGTCGAGCTAGCAACCCGAGTCAACCGAGTCGACCTGATGACCTGAGCCAACCGAGTCGACTCGGTGACCCGGTGACCTGAATCAACCGAGTCGACCCGGTGACCAGAGTCGACTAAGTCGACCCAGTCGACCTGAGTCAACCGAGTCGACCCAGTGACCTGAGTCGACCCGATGACCCGAGCCAACCGAGTCGACCTAGTGACCCGGTGACCCGAATCAACCGAGTCGACCCGGTGACTAGAGTTGACTAAGTCGACCCAGTCGACCTGAGTCAACCGAGTCGACCCAGTGACCCGAGTCGACCCGATGACCCGAGCCAACCGAGTCGACCAGTGACCCGGTGACCCGAATCAACCAAGTCGACCCGGTGACCAGAGTCGACTGAGTCGACTCGGTGACCCGAGTCAACCGAGTCGATAGAGTTAACCCAGTGACCCGAGTCAACCGTGTCAACCCAATGACCTGAGTTGACATGGTGACCTGAGTCAACCAAGTTGACCTAAGTCAGTAAGGTGACTGAGTCGACCCGAGTCGACTCGGTGACCTGAGTCAACTGAGTCGACCTGGTGACCTAAGTCAACTAAGTCGACCCGGTGACCTGAGTTGACCCAGTGACATGAGTCAACCGAGTCGACCCGATGACTTGAGTCAACCGAGTCGACCCTGTGACCTGAGTCAACCGAGTCGACCCAGCGACCTGAGTCACTGTGGTGACCCAATTTATTATGGCAGTCGAAGTTACTGGCTGGCGACCCGAGTTGATCTAGTTGGTGACATAAGCTGATCTGGCTGGTGACCTAATTTTGTTAGGTGATCTGGTGACCAGAGCTGATCTAGCTGGTGACCCAAGCTGATCTGGCGACCTGAGTTGATCTAGTTGGCGACCCGTGTGGTGACCTGAGTTGATCTAGTTGGCGACCCGTGTGGTGACCTGAGTTGATCTCGCTAGCGACTTGAGTTGACCAAGTGACTCATCCCGATTTAGAGGCCTAAGTCGATCCGGCAACCCAAGTCAACCCGGTGACTTGAGTCAACCGCGTCGACCGAGTCAACCTAGTGACCCGAGTCGATCGAGTCGACTCGATGACCTGAGTCAACTGAGTTGACCCGATGACCTGAGTCAATTGAGTCGACCTGGTGACCCAAGTCAACCGAGTCGACCTAAGTCGACCCGGTGACTTGAGTCAACCGAGTCAACCCGGTGACCTGAGTCAACTGAGTCGACCGAGTTGACCTAGTGACCTAAGTCAACCAAGTCGACCCAGTGACCCGACTCGACCGAGTCGACCCAGCGACCCGAGTCGCTGTGGTGACCCAATTTATTATGGCAGTCAAAGTTATTGGCTAGCGACCAGAGTTGATCTAGCGACCTGAATTGATCTAGTTGGCAACCTAAGCTGATCTGGTTGTCGACCTAATTTTGTGAGGTGATCTAGTGACCAGAGCTAATTTGGCTGTCGACCTAATTTTGTGAGGTGATCTAGCAACCAGAGCTGATCTGGCTGGTGACCCAATCTGATCTGGCGACTCGAGTTGATCTAGTTGGCGACCTGTGTGGTGACCTGAGTTGATCTCGCTAGCGACTTGTGTTGATCTAGTGACCCATCCTGATCTAGAGGCTTGAGTTGATCCAACAACCCAAGTCGATCCGAGTCGACCGAGTCGACTCGATCATCCGAGTCAACCGAGTTGACCCGGTGACCCGAGTCGACCCGGTGACCTGAGTCAATCGAGTCGACCCGGTGACCTGAGTCAACTGAGTCAACCCAGTGACCTGAGTCAACCGAGTCGACCCGAGTCAACTGAGTTGACGCGGTGACCCGAGTCAACCAAGTCGATCGATTCAACCCGGTGATCCGAGTCGACCTGAGTCGACCGAGTCGGTTAGGTGACTGAGTCGACCCGATGACCTAAGTTGACCGAGTCGACCCAGTGACCTGACTCAATTGAGTCGACCCAGTGACCCGAGTCAACTGAGTCGACCCAATGACTCGAGTCAACCGAGTCGACCTGGTGACCCAAGTCAACTGAGTCGACCGAGTTGACCCGATGACCCGAGTCAACTGAGTCGACCCAGTGACCCAAGTCGCTGTGGTGACCTAATTTATTATGGCAGTTAAAGTTACTAGCTGGCGACCAGAGCTGAGCTGGCAACCTGAATTGATCTAGTGGGTGACCTAAGCTGATCTGGCTAGTGACCTAATTTTGTCAGGTCATCTGGAGACCAGAGCTGATCTGGCTGGTGACCCAAGTTGATTTGGTGACTCAAGTTGATCTAGTTGGCGACCCGTGTGGTGACCTGAGTTGATCTTGCTAGCGATTTGAGTTGATCCAGTGACCCGTCCTGATCCAGAGGCCTGAGTCAATCCGGCAACCCAAGTCGACTCGGTGACCCGAGTCTATCGAGTTGACCGAGTGACCTGAGTCAACCGAGTCGACTCGATGACCCGAGTCAACCGAGTCGACTCGATGACCCGAGTCAACCGAGTCGACTGAGTCGACGTGGTGTCCCGAGTCGGTCAGGTGACCGAGTCGACCCGAGTAAACCAGAGTCGACTGAGTTGACCTAGTGACCTGAATCAATTGAGTCAACCTAGTGACCTGAGTCGACTAGGTCGACCCGTGTCAACCCAAGTCGACTCGAGGCCTAAGTTGATTCGGCAACCCAAGTCGACTCGGTGACCCACGTCGACCGAGTCGACCCAGTGACCCGAGTTGACCCGATGACCCGAGTTGACCCGGTGACCCGAGTTGATCAAGTTGACTGAGTTGACTGAGTCGACCCAGCGACCAGGGTTTTTGTGGTGACCCAATTTATTATGGCAGTCGGAGTTACTCACTGGCGACCAGAGCTAATCTAGCGACCTGAGTTGATCTAATTGGTGACCTAACCTGATCTGGTTGGTGAACTAATTTTGTCAGGTGATCTGGTGACAAGAGCTGATCTGGTTGGTGACCCAAGCTGATATGGCGACCTGAGTAAATCTAGTTGGTGATCCGTGTGGTGACCTGAGTTGATCTCGCTAGCGACTTGAGTTGATCCAGTGACCCATCCCGATCCAGAGGCCCGAGTCGAGCCGGCAACCCAACTCGACCTGAGTCAATCGAGTCGACTCGAGTCCACCGAGTCGACCCAGTGACCCGAGTCAACCTGGTCAACTCGATGACCCGAGCCAACCGAGTCGACCCAGTGACCCGGTGACTCGAATCAACTGAGTCGACCCGGTGACCAGAGTTGACTAAGTCGACCCAGCTGACTTGGTGACCTGAGTCGACAGAGTTGACCTAGTGACCTGAGTCAACCGTGTTGACCTGATGACCTAAGTTGACCTGGTGACCCAAGTCAACCAAGTCTACCTAAGTTAGTAAGGTGACTGAGTTGACCCGAGTCGACCTAGTGACCTGAGTCAACCGAGTCGACCTGGTGACTCGAGTCGACCCAGTGACATGAGTCAACTGAGTCGACCCAATGACCTGAGTCAACTGAGTCAACCGAGTCGACCCTATGACCTGAGTCAACCAAGTTGACCTAGCGACCCGAGTCACTATGGTGACCCAATTTATTATGGCAGTCAAAGTTATTGGCTGGCGACCTGAGTTGATCTAGTTGGTGACATAAGCTGATATGGCGACCAGAGCTGATCTAGCTGGTGACCCAAGCTAATCTGGTGACCCAAGTTGATCTAGTTGGCGACCCATGTGGTGACCTGAGTTGATCTCGCTAGTAACTTGAGTTGACCCGATGATCCATCTTGATCTAGAGGCCCGAGTCGATCCGGCAACCCAAGTCGACCTGGTGACCTGAGTCAACCGCGTCGACCGACTCGACCCAGTGACCTGAGTCAACTAAGTTGACCTGATGACTTGAGTCAACTGAGTTGACCCAATGACCGGAGTCAACTGAGTTGACCCGATGACCTGAGTCAACTGAGTTAACACGATGACTCGAGGCAACCAAGTCGACCCAAGTCGACCGAGTCAGTCAGGTGACTGAGTCGACCTAAGTCGACCTAGTGACCTGAGTCGACCGAGTCAACCCGGTGACTCGAGTCAACAGAGTCGACCGAGTCGACCCAGTGACCCGTGTCAACCGAGTTGACCTGGTGACCCGAGTCGATCGAGTCGACCCAGCGACCTGAGTCACTATGGTGACCTAATTTATTATGGCAGTCAGAGTTACTGGCTGGTGACTAGAGCTGATCTGGTGACCTGAATTGATCTAGTTGGCAACCTAAGCTGATTTGGCTGTCGACCTAATTTTGTGAGGTGATCTGGCGACCAGAGCTGATCTGGCTAGTGACCCAATCTGATTTGGTGACCTGAGTTGATCTAGTTGGTGACCCGTGTGGTGACCTGAGTTGATCTCACTAGCGACTTGTGTTGATCTAGTGACCCATCCCAATCTAGAGGCCTGAGTCGATCCGGCAACCCAAGTCGATTCGAGTTGACTCGGTGACCCGAGTCAACCGAGTCGACCCAGTGACCTGAGTCAATTGAGTCAACCCAGTGACCTGAGTCAACCGAGTCGACCCGATGACCCGAGTCAACCGAGTCAACCCGATGACCCGAGTCAACCGAGTCGACGCAGTGACCTGAGTCAACCAAGTCGATGCGGTGACCCAAGTCAACCGAGTCGACCCGGTGACCTGAGTCAACCGAGTTGACCTGAGTCAACCCGACGACCTGAGTCGACCCGATGACCCGACTCGATCGAGTCGACCTGGTGACCTGACTCGACCGAGTCGACCCAATGACCCGAGTCAACCGAGTCGACCCGGTGACCCGAGTCAACTGAGTCGACCGAGTTCACCCGGTGACCTGAGTCAATTGAGTCGACCCAGTGACCCAAGTTGCTAGTGACCTAATTTTGTTAGGTGATCTGGAGACCAGAGTTGATCTGGTTGGTGACCCAAGCTAATCTGGCGACCAGAGTTGATCTAGTTGGTGACCCGTGTGGTGACCTAAGTTGATCTTGCTAGCAACTTGAGTTGATCCAGTAACCCATCCTGATCCAGAGGCCTGAGTCGATCTGGTAACCCAAGTCGACCTGAGTCGACCTGGTGACCCGACTCAACCGAGTCGACCCGATGACCCGAATCAACCAAGTCGACCTGATGACCCGAGTCAACCAAGTCGACCTTGTGACCCGAGTCAACCAAGTCGACCCGAGTCAGTCAGGTGACTGAGTCAACCCGGTGACCTGAGTCGATTAAGTCAACGGAGTCCACCCAATGACCTGAGTCAACTGAGTCGATCGTGTCAACCCAGTAACCTAAGTCAACCCGGTGAATCGAGTCAACTGAGTCGATCGAGTCGACCCGGTGACCTGAGTCAACTGAGTCGACCTGAGTCGACTGAGTCAACCCAGTTACCTGAGTCACTGTGGTGACCTAATTTATTATGGTAGTCAGAGTTACTGGCTGGTGACCTAAGCTAATCTGGCTGGTGACTTAAGTTTGTCAGGTGATCTAGCGACCAGAGTTGATCTGGTTGGTGACCCAAGCTGATCTGGCGATGTGAGTTGATCTAGTTGGCGACCCGTGTGGTGACCTGAGTTGATCTCGCTAGCGACTTGAGTTGATCCAGTGACCCGTACTGATCCAGAGGCCCGAGTCGATCTGACAACCCAAGTCGACCCGGTGACCCGAGTCAACTTGGTGACTCGAGTCGATCCGATGACCTGAGTCAACTGAGTCATCCCGAGTCGACCGAGTCAGTCAGGTGACTGAGTCGACCCGGTGACCTGAGTCAACCAAGTCGACCTGGTGACCCAAGTCCATCGAGTCGACCGAGTCGACCCAGTGACCTGATTCAACCAAGTCGACCTGGTGACCCGAGTCAACCGAGTCGACCTGGTGACCCGAGTCGCTGTGGTGACCCAATTTATTATGGCAGTCAAAGTTTTTGGCTGGCAACCAGAGCTGATCTGGCGACCTGAGTTGATCTAGTTAGCGACCTAAGCTGATCTAGTTGGCGACCTAAGATGAAATGGTTGGTGACCCAGGCTGATCTAGTTAGTGACCTGATTTTGTCAGGTGCTCTAGCGACTAGAGCTGATCTAGCTGGTGACCCAAGCTGATCTAGTGACCCGAGTTGATCTAGTTGGTTACCTGTGTGGTGACCTGAGCTGATCTCGCTAGCAACTTGAGTTGATCTAGTGACCCGTGCAATCTAGAGGCCCGAGTAGATCCGACAACCCAAGTCGACTTGAGTCGACCTGAGTCAACCGAGTCAGCTGAGTCGACCTAAGTCACCCTAGTCGACCCGGTGATCCAAGTCAACTGAGTTGACTCAAGTTGACTGCGTCGACCCGAGTCGACCGGGTCGGTCAGGTGACTGACTCGACCTGAGTCGATTTGGCTACCTGAGTCAACTCGGTGACCCGAGTCGATCGAGTCGACCGAGTCGACCAAGTCCACCCAGTGACCTGAGTCACCTTAGTCGACCGAGCGACCAGAGTCGTTGTAGTGACCTAATTTATTATGGCAGTATGAGTTACCGACTAGCGAGCAGAGTTGATCTAGCCACCCGAGATGATCTAGTTTGCGACCTGAGTTGATCTAGTTGGTGACCCGAGTTGATCTGCCTGTTGACCTAATTTTGTCAAGTGATCTAGCGACCAGAGCTGATCAAGCCGAGCGGAACCGAACCGGTCGAGCTCTCCGGGGAGCGGCGGGGCGGGATCGGCGCCGAGCTCGCTCCCGGGCGGGGTCGAAACTCGCGGAAAAAAAATGAACAAAGGAGGCCCCGTACGAGGATAAGAACGAAAAAACCAGAGTTAAATTAAAAAAAAAAAAAAAAAAAAAAAAAAAATTACTTTCGGGTCATACGTGTAGCCACGCCCAGCTCGCCCGCGGACGGGATCCCCATCGAGCTCGTCGAGCCGAGCGGCGCTCGCGGGCGGGGTCCGATCCGAGCGGAACCGAACCGGTCGAGCTCTCCGGGGAGCGGCGGGGCGGGATCGGCGCCGAGCTCGCTCCCGGGCGGGGTCGAAACTCGCGGAAAAAAAATGAACAAAGGAGGCCCCGTACGAGGATAAGAACGAAAAAACCAGAGTTAAAAAAAAAAAAAAAAAAAAAAAAAAAAAAAAAAAAAAAAAAACTTTCGGGTCATACGTGTAGCCACGCCCAGCTCGCCCGCGGACGGGATCCCCATCGAGCTCGTCGAGCCGAGCGGCGCTCGCGGGCGGGGTCCGATCCGAGCGGAACCGAACCGGTCGAGCTCTCCGGGGAGCGGCGGGGCGGGATCGGCGCCGAGCTCGCTCCGGGGCGGGGTCGAAACTCGCGGAAAAAAAATGAACAAAGGAGGCTCCGTACGAGGATAAGAACGAAAAAACCAGAGTTTTAAAAAAAAAAAAAAAAAAAATTACATTCGGGTCATACGTGTAGCCACGCCCAGCTCGCCCGCGGACGGGATCCCCATCGAGCTCGTCGAGCCGAGCGGCGCTCGCGGGCGGGGTCCGATCCGAGCGGAACCGAACCGGTCGAGCTCTCCGGGGAGCGGCGGGGCGGGATCGGCGCCGAGCTCGCTCCCGGGCGGGGTCGAAACTCGCGGAAAAAAAATGAACAAAGGAGGCTCCGTACGAGGATAAGAACGAAAAAACCAGAGTTAAAAAAAAAAAAAAAAAAAAAATTACATTCGGGTCATACGTGTAGCCACGCCCAGCTCGCCCGCGGACGGGATCCCATTCGAGCTCGTCGAGCCGAGCGGCGCTCGCGGGCGGGGTCCGATCCGAGCGGAACCGAACCGGTCGAGCTCTCCGGGGAGCGGCGGGGCGGGATCGGCGCCGAGCTCGCTCCGGGGCGGGGTCGAAACTCGCGGAAAAAAAATGAACAAAGGAGGCTCCGTACGAGGATAAGAACGAAAAAACCAGAGTTAAAAAAAAAAAAAAAAAAAAAAAAAATACATTCGCGTCATACGTGTAGCCACGCCCAGCTCGCCCGCGGACGGGATCCCCATCGAGCTCGTCGAGCCGAGCGGCGCTCGCGGGCGGGGTCCGATCCGAGCGGAACCGAACCGGTCGAGCTCTCCGGGGAGCGGCGGGGCGGGATCGGCGCCGAGCTCGCTCCCGGGCGGGGTCGAAACTCGCGGAAAAAAAATGAACAAAGGAGGCTCCGTACGAGGATAAGAACGAAAAAACCAGAGTTAAAAAAAAAAAAAAAAAAAAAAAAAAATACATTCGCGTCATACGTGTAGCCACGCCCAGCTCGCCCGCGGACGGGATCCCCATCGAGCTCGTCGAGCCGAGCGGCGCTCGCGGGCGGGGTCCGATCCGAGCGGAACCGAACCGGTCGAGCTCTCCGGGGAGCGGCGGGGCGGGATCGGCGCCGAGCTCGCTCCCGGGCGGGGTCGAAACTCGCGGAAAAAAAATGAACAAAGGAGGCTCCGTACGAGGATAAGAACGAAAAAACCAGAGTTAAAAAAAAAAAAAAAAAAAAAAAAAAATTACATTCGGGTCATACGTGTAGCCACGCCCAGCTCGCCCGCGGACGGGATCCCCATCGAGCTCGTCGAGCCGAGCGGCGCTCGCGGGCGGGGTCCGATCCGAGCGGAACCGAACCGGTCGAGCTCTCCGGGGAGCGGCGGGGCGGGATCGGCGCCGAGCTCGCTCCCGGGCGGGGTCGAAACTCGCGGAAAAAAAATGAACAAAGGAGGCCCCGTACGAGGATAAGAACGAAAAAACCAGAGTTAAAAAAAAAAAAAAAAAAAAAAAAAATTACTTTCGGGTCATACGTGTAGCCACGCCCAGCTCGCCCGCGGACGGGATCCCCATCGAGCTCGTCGAGCCGAGCGGCGCTCGCGGGCGGGGTCCGATCCGAGCGGAACCGAACCGGTCGAGCTCTCCGGGGAGCGGCGGGGCGGGATCGGCGCCGAGCTCGCTCCGGGGCGGGGTCGAAACTCGCGGAAAAAAAATGAACAAAGGAGGCTCCGTACGAGGATAAGAACGAAAAAACCAGAGTTAAAAAAAAAAAAAAAAAAAAAAAAAATACATTCGCGTCATACGTGTAGCCACGCCCAGCTCGCCCGCGGACGGGATCCCCATCGAGCTCGTCGAGCCGAGCGGCGCTCGCGGGCGGGGTCCGATCCGAGCGGAACCGAACCGGTCGAGCTCTCCGGGGAGCGGCGGGGCGGGATCGGCGCCGAGCTCGCTCCCGGGCGGGGTCGAAACTCGCGGAAAAAAAATGAACAAAGGAGGCTCCGTACGAGGATAAGAACGAAAAAACCAGAGTTAAAAAAAAAATTTAAAAAAAAAAATTACATTCGGGTCATACGTGTAGCCACGCCCAGCTCGCCCGCGGACGGGATCCCCATCGAGCTCGTCGAGCCGAGCGGCGCTCGCGGGCGGGGTCCGATCCGAGCGGAACCGAACCGGTCGAGCTCTCCGGGGAGCGGCGAGGCGGGATCGGCGCCGAGCTCGCTCCCGGGCGGGGTCGAAACTCGCGGAAAAAAAATGAACAAAGGAGGCTCCGTACGAGGATAAGAACGAAAAAACCAGAGTTAAAAAAAAAAAAAAAAAAAAAAAAAATTACATTCGGGTCATACGTGTAGCCACGCCCAGCTCGCCCGCGGACGGGATCCCCATCGAGCTCGTCGAGCCGAGCGGCGCTCGCGGGCGGGGTCCGATCCGAGCGGAACCGAACCGGTCGAGCTCTCCGGGGAGCGGCGGGGCGGGATCGGCGCCGAGCTCGCTCCCGGGCGGGGTCGAAACTCGCGGAAAAAAAATGAACAAAGGAGGCTCCGTACGAGGATAAGAACGAAAAAACCAGAGTTTTAAAAAAAAAAAAAAAAAAAAATTACATTCGGGTCATACGTGTAGCCACGCCCAGCTCGCCCGCGGACGGGATCCCCATCGAGCTCGTCGAGCCGAGCGGCGCTCGCGGGCGGGGTCCGATCCGAGCGGAACCGAACCGGTCGAGCTCTCCGGGGAGCGGCGGGGCGGGATCGGCGCCGAGCTCGCTCCCGGGCGGGGTCGAAACTCGCGGGAAAAAAATGAACAAAGGAGGCTCCGTACGAGGATAAGAACGAAAAAACCAGAGTTAAAAAAAAAAAAAAAAAAAAAAAAAAAAATTACATTCGGGTCATACGTGTAGCCACGCCCAGCTCGCCCGCGGACGGGATCCCCATCGAGCTCGTCGAGCCGAGCGGCGCTCGCGGGCGGGGTCCGATCGGAGCGGAACCGAACCGGTCGAGCTCTCCGGGGAGCGGCGGGGCGGGATCGGCGCCGAGCTCGCTCCCGGGCGGGGTCGAAACTCGCGGAAAAAAAATGAACAAAGGAGGCTCCGTACGAGGATAAGAACGAAAAAACCAGAGTTAAAAAAAAAAAAAAAAAAAAAAATTACATTCGGGTCATACGTGTAGCCACGCCCAGCTCGCCCGCGGACGGGATCCCCATCGAGCTCGTCGAGCCGAGCGGCGCTCGCGGGCGGGGTCCGATCCGAGCGGAACCGAACCGGTCGAGCTCTCCGGGGAGCGGCGGGGCGGGATCGGCGCCGAGCTCGCTCTCGGGCGGGGTCGAAACTCGCGGAAAAAAAATGAACAAAGGAGGCCCCGTACGAGGATAAGAACGAAAAAACCAGAGTTAAAAAAAAAAAAAAAAAAAAAAAAAAAAAAAAAAAAAAAACTTTCGGGTCATACGTGTAGCCACGCCCAGCTCGCCCGCGGACGGGATCCCCATCGAGCTCGTCGAGCCGAGCGGCGCTCGCGGGCGGGGTCCGATCCGAGCGGAACCGAACCGGTCGAGCTCTCCGGGGAGCGGCGGGGCGGGATCGGCGCCGAGCTCGCTCCGGGGCGGGGTCGAAACTCGCGGAAAAAAAATGAACAAAGGAGGCTCCGTACGAGGATAAGAACGAAAAAACCAGAGTTTTAAAAAAAAAAAAAAAAAAATTACATTCGGGTCATACGTGTAGCCACGCCCAGCTCGCCCGCGGACGGGATCCCCATCGAGCTCGTCGAGCCGA
>BSBK01004099.1:130000-162500 GCA_027943335.1 Chamaecyparis obtusa
GACAGATTGAAAATGTCTACGCCTGTCGGATCATTGCAAAACGGATCCTCGGTTCACAGGAGCCTGGGAAGAATATCCCGTACGAAACCCTTTACCCGAAGACATCCGAATCGCAAGTGCTCGCAACAGTCACTGCCCCGAGAGTATGCACCGCGCACGCGACCGAGTAAGGCCACTCAATGACATCCATTTCCCAGGCATATGCCACCTACGCGCTTTTTTGGTGCACCCCGCACGACAACTTCCGTCTCGACAAACATTAACGCTTTCCGCATCCAGAAAGACATGAAATGGCCACGCATGTCGGGTCATTGCAAAACGGATGCTCGGTTCACAGGAGCCTGGGAAGAACATCCCGTACGGAACCCTTTACCCGAAGACACCCGAATCGCACATGCTCGCAACAGTCACTGCCCCGAGAGTATGCACCGTGCACGCGACCGAGTAAGGCCACTCAGAGACATCCATTTCCCAGGCATATGCCACCTACGCACTTCTTTGGTGCACCCCGCACGACAACTCCCGTCTCGACAGCCTTAACGGTTTCCGCATCCAACCAAAAGCCTTGGCCATACTCGTCTGCAAGTTTAACTCCACAGACAGAGAGGACTTTGCCCTGCAAACCAGAGCAAGACGATAGTGCCTCGTAGAAAATGAAGACGAGATGGCCAAGACCGCACTTGTGTACAAGGCAACCAACCTTTCATCGCACTCCGGGCCACGCTAAAAACACTAGGAAAGGCTTAAAGGGTGGAGAGTGGGACAACGATGAAATATGAAAGCAGGACACTCACCTTACGTGCAACGATTCCCAACACTTGTTACTGTCGGAGCTCATGTATCGCAAAGATGGAACGTGCCAAGTGCCAAGGCCCATGGCAAATGCAACTGTCGTAAACTTCGGAACAAGCGCATCTTTCAGTCAAACAAATGACATACACACTGTCGCAATTCTCTACGACACTCGTGCGTGGCAAAATTCAACTAAATATGAAGATGAGAACTTCCAACTGCACAAGGGCTGGGCAGAACTACAAGAAATGCTCACTCCGCAATTTATTATCGCGCCTACCATCTCGGAAAGGGGTACAAGTGCACACGTTCATCCAAGCAAAGAGGATGAAATGGAGTGAAGGGGCAAGATCCAAAAGTTCCGGAGGTACAACTCCGAGAACAATCGAGAGCAATGCCGAATTACATGTCAACTCTGTTACTAGGCAAACAAGTGTTGTACCTGAAGAAATCGACAGTCCTCACAATGGCCCGAGGCCAATGCTCCGACTTAATCAATTTTCTCCAACAAACGCCATGCCACCTTTCACAAAGGGATTTTATCCATCCAAAACCGAATTAATCACTTGCAGCAAAGTGACCCAAGAGCTAGACGGGGGCTGACCCAGTAATTGTCTTCCATGTCACTACAACGAAACATTTGAACGACAACCGCTGTCGAACCCTTTCCAACTTGCACCGTCGAGTGACACAAAAGACACTACCATGGGCATGGGCAGCCCCCGCATAGCAAACGGGTGCCCTAATGCGCCCCTCCAATAGAATCAGTGCTAGTGCTCAAATTTTATATCTGAGCTACCAATCCGTCCAAGCACCAGCACTGATTCTCTTGGAGGGCCGCACCTACCCAAACGACTCAGAAGCTATACGCCGGTCCATTCACAAGAACGGAACTATCTCCGGCCAACTCCCTGTGAAGGCCGCATCTCTCCGTTCCACGCATGCAAGAACCAACGCATAGCTAACGAGTACCCGGATAGGATTCGCGGAAAGTACATAGCAAATCGCTTGTACCAAAGCGAACCGAAAGCTAGACGGGGGCTGACCCGAAGATTGCCTTCCATGTCACTGCGACGACACATTCGAACGACAACCGCTGCCGAACACTTTCCGACTTGCACCGTTGAGTGACCCGAAAGACAGGACTTTGGGCAGCCCCCGCATAGCAATCAGGTGGCTTCATGCCCCTCTAATAGAATCAGTGCTAGTGATCCGATTTTAAATCCGACTTACTCATCCGTCCGCGCACAAGCTCTGATTCTATTAGAGGGGCATGGGGGAGCTTCCGCGAACTACTACTCCCCTATATAAGTTATTAGTCCGGGTCTTTCTCTTCCGTAGAAATTTGAGACGTTGAGAATGGCTCCCAAACAATTCAAATCTTCCAAAAATTCAAGTGAAACGATGAGGAAAAAGCTCACAAAAAAATCAAATCTTCAAAAAATTCAAGTGAAACGAACAGAATAGCTCACAAAAAATTCAGGTCTTCCGAAAAAATCGAAGGGAAACGAAAAGAACAACTAGCAAAACATTCAAATTTTCCAAAACTTCAAGTAAAAGAAAGAACATAGCTCACCAAAAAAATCCATTTCTTCCAAAAACTCAAGTGAATCGAAGAGAGTAGGCTCACAAAAAATTAAAATCTTCCAAAAAAAAATCAAAGGAAACAAAAGAGGAGATCGCAAAAAATTCGAATCTTCCAATGAAACAAAAATGAGAATAGCAAACAAAAAATTCAAATCTTAATGCAGCATGCGACAGAGCAAATCGCTTGTGCCAAGCGACCCGGGAGCTAGACGGGGGCTGACCCAAAAATTGCGTTTCTTGTCAATGCGACGATGCGTTGGAACGACAACCGCTGTCGAACCCTTTCCTACTTGCAACGTCGACTGACACAAAAGACACGATCCTGGACAGGCCCCGCATAGAAAGCGGGTGGCCTAATGCGCCCCTCCAATAGAATCAGCGCTAGTGCTCAGATTTTAAATCCGAGATACCCAGCACTGATTCTCTTGGAGGGGGGCACCTACCCAAACGACTCAAAAGCTATACGCGGCTCCATTCACAAAAACAGAACTATCTCCGGCCAACTCCCTGTGAAGGCCGCATCTCTCCGTTCCGCTCGTGTAAGAGCCAATGCGTAGCTAACGAGTACGTGGATAGGGTTCGCGGAAAGTACATAGCAAATCACTTGTACCAAAGTGACCCGAAAGCTAGACAGGGGCTGACCCGTAGATTGCCTTCCATATCACTGCGACGACGCATTGGAACGACAACCGCTGCCGAACCCTTTCCGACTTGCACCGTCGAGCGACCCGAAAGACAGGACTTTGGGCAGCCCCCGCATAGCAATCAAGTGGCTTCATGCCCCTCTAATAGAATCAGTGCTGGTGATCCCATTTTGAAATCCGACCTACACATCCGTCCGATCACCGGCAATGATTCTATAAGAGGGGTATGGGGGAGCTTCCGCGAACAACACACAACTCCTCCCCTATATAAGTTATTAGTCCGAGTCTTGCTCTTGAGTGGAAATTTAAGCCGAAGAAACTGGCTCCCAAAAAATTCAAATCTTCCAAAAATTCAAGTGAAACGATGACAAAAAGCTCACAAAAAATCAAATCTTCCAAAAATTCAAGTGAAACGAACAGAATAGATCACAAAAAATTCAAGTCTTTCGAAAAAATCTAGGAAAACGAAAAGAATAGCTAGAAAACAAAATTCAAATCTTCCAGAAATTCAAGTAAAACAAAGAACATGGCTCACCAAAATAATTCATCTTCCAAAAATTCGTCATTCTTACCGCAATCCATCATCTTATCCGTCATAACGCGTATCCAACATATCCACGAGGAGGTAACCCAACTCGCTCGCATAGTTCCTCAAGTCAGATAACAATGCATCTAGATGAATCCAAATCGTTTTCGATCGAGACTTAGCAACTAATGTCGCACCCGCCTAGATTGACTTGAGATCCAATCCGCCGACACATATGATAACTAACTGATTCCAATGCAAAGCATCTTGAGCCATTGCGCACTCAAGTATCGGAAGTCGAAGCGACATAGCAAGTAGCTTGTACCAAGTGACCCGGGAGCTAGACGGGGGCTGACCCGAAGATCGCCTTTCTTGTCAATGCGACGATGTGTTGGAACGACAACCGCTGTCGAACCCTTTCCGAAGTGCACCGTCGACTGACCCAAAAGTTACGACCCTGGACAGCCCCCGCATAGCAAGCGGGTGGCCTAATGCGCCCCTCCAATAGAATCAGTGCTAGTGTTCATATTTTAAATCCGAGCTACCAATCCGTCCGAGCACCAGCACTGATTCTCTTGGAGGGGCGCACCTACCCAAACGACTCAAAAGCTATATACGCGGCTCCATTCACAAGAGCAGAACTATTTCCGGCCAACTCCCTGTGAAGGCCGCATCTCTTCGTTCCACGCATGCAAGAGCCAACGCATAGCTAACGAGTACCCGGATAGGGGTTCGTGGAAAGTACATAGCAGATCGCTTGTACCAAAGCAACCCAAAAGCTAGACGGGGGCTGACCCGAAGATCGCCTTCCATGTCACTGCGACGACGCATTGGAACGACAACCGCTGCCGAACCCTTTCCGACTTGCACCGTCGAGCGACCTTCGAAAGACGGGACTTTGAGCAGCCCCCGCATAGCAATCAGGTGGCTTCATGCCCCTCTAATGGAATCAGTGCTGCTGATCGCGTTTTGAAATCTGACCTAATCATCCGTCCGTCTGTCGGATTTCAAAACGGGATCACCAGCACTGATTCTATTAGAGGGGCATGGGGGAGATTCCGCGGACAACACCTCCCCTATATAAGTTATTAGTCCAAGTCTTGCACTTCCGTAGAAATTTGAGCCGACGAGAATATCTCACAAAAATTTCAAATCTTTCAAAAATACGAGTGAAACAAAAAGAATAGATCACAAAAAATTCAGAAATTCCAAAAATTCAATTGAAACGAAGAGAATAGCTCACAAAAAAATCAAGGGAAAAAAAGAGAATAGCTCACAAATAAAATCAAATCTCCCAAAAATGCAAGTGAAACGAAGAGACTACAATCACAAAAAATGCACAACTTCCAAATATTCAATTGAAACGAAGAGAATAGCTCACAAAAAATGCAAGTCTTACAAAAAAATCAAGGGAAACAAAACAGAATAGCTCACAAAAAATTCAAATCTTCCAAAAAAACCAAGTGAAACAAACAGAATAGCTCACAAAAAATTCAAATCTTGCAAACATTCAAGTGAAAACGAAGAGAATAGCTCACAAAAACATTCAAAACTTCCAAAAATTCAAGTGAAAAGAATAAAATAATAGCCCACAAAAAATTCAAGTCTTCCAAAACAAAAACCAAGGAAAAACGAAGAGAATAGCTCACAAAAAATCCAAAACTTCAAGTCAAAACGAAGAGAATTTTACTACCTCGCAACAAACAAAATTCAAATCTCGCAAAAATTCAAGTGAAACGAAGAGACTTAACTCAAAAAATTCAAATCTTCTTGCGACATGCAGACCCAAGAGCTAGACGGGGGCTCGCCCACAGATCGACTTCAGTATCACTATGACGACGCGCTGGAACGACTACCGCTGTCGAACCCTTCTCTGACTTCCGCCATCGAGTGACCCAAAAGACACGACCCAAGGGAGCCCACGCATAAAAATTGGGTGGCTTCATGCCCCTCCAATAGAATCTGTGCTGCTGCTCACATTTTTAAATCCGAGCGGCAAATCCGTCCGAGCACCAACACTCATTCACTTGGAGGGGCACCTATCCAAACGACCGAAAAGCTATACGCGGCTCCATTCGCAAGGCACGGAACTGTTTCAGGCCAACTCCCTGTGAAGGCCGCATCTCTGCGTTCCATGCGTGCTAGAGCCAACACATAGCTAACGAGTACCGGGATAGGTGTTCGCGGAAAGTACATAGCAGATCGCTTGTACCAAAGCAACCCAAGAGCTAGACAGGGGCTGACCCGAAGATCGCCTTCCATGTCGCTGCGACGACGCATTGGAACGACAACCGCTGCCGAACCATTTCCGACTTGCGCCGTCGAGCGACCTGAAAGATGAGACTTTGAGCAGCCCACGCATAGCAATCAGGTGGCTTCATGCCCCTATAATGGAATCAGTGCTGCTGATCCCGTTTTGAAATCCGACCTAATCATCCATCCGTCTGTCGGATTTCAAAACGGGATCACCAGCACTGATTCCATTAGAGGGGCATGGGGGAGCTTCCGCGAACAACACCTCCCCTATATAAGTTATTAGTCCAAGTATTGCACTTCCGTAGAAATTTGAGCCGAAGAGAATATCTCACAAAAATTTCAAATCTCTCAAAAATATAAGTGAAACAAAGAAGAATAGATCACAAAAAATTCAAAACTTCCAAAAATTCAATTGAAACGAAGAGAATAGCTCACAAAAAATGCAAGTCTTGCAAAAAAAATTCAAAGGAAAAGAAGAGAATAGCTCACAAAAAAAATCAAATCTCCCAAAAAATGCATCATGCATAACTTCCAAAAATTCAATTGAAACGAAGAGAATAGCTCACAAAAAATGCAAGTCTTCCAAAAAAATCAAAGGGAAATAAAGAGAATAGCTCACAAAAAATTCAAATCTTCCAAAAAACCAAGTGAAACGAAGAGACTACATCACAAAAAATGCATAACTTCCAAAAATTCAATTGAAACGAAGAGAATAGCTCACAAAAAACGCAAGTCTTCCCAAAAAAAAACAAAAAAAAAAAAAACAAAGGGAAACAAAGAGAATAGCTCACAAAAATTCAAATCTTCCAAAAAAAACCAAGTGAAACAAAGAGAATAGCTCACAAAAATTTCAAATCTTGCAAAAATTCAAGTGAAACGAAAGATAATAGCTCACAAAAAAATTCAGAACTTCCAAAAATTCAAGTCTTCCAAAAAAAAATCAAGGAAAAACGAAGACTTAAACTCACGAAAAATTCAAATCTCCTTGCGGCATGCAGACCCAAGAGCTAGACGGGGGCTCGCCCACAAATCGACTTCAGTATCACTATGATGACGCGCTGGAACGACTACCGTTGTCGAACCCTTCTCCGACTTGCGCCATCGAGTGACCCAAAAGAGGCGACCCAGGGGAGCCCCCGCATAGCAATCGGGTGGCTTCATGCCCCTCCAATAAAATCAGGCATGCTACTCACATTTTAAATCCGAGCCGCAAATCCGTCCGAGCACCAGCACTGATTCACTTGGAGGGGCACCCTATCCAAACGACCCAAAAGCTATACGCGGCTCCTTTCGCACGCACAGAACTGTTTCAAGCCGACTCCCTGTGAAGGCCGCATCTCTCCGTTCCACCCATGCAAGAAACAACGCATAGCTAACGAATACCCGGATAGGGTTTCGCGGAAAGTACAAGCAGATCGCTTGTACCAAAGCAACCCAAAAGCTAGACGGGGGCTGACCCGAAGATCGCCTTCCATGTCACAGCGACGACGCATTGGAACGACAACCGCTGTCGAACCCTTCCCGACTTTGCGTCATCGAGCGACCCGAAAGACGGGACTTTGAGCAGCCCCCGCATAGCAATCAGGTGGCTTCATGCCCCTCTAATGGAATCAGTGCTGCTGATCCCGTTTTGAAATCCGACCTAATCATCCGTCCGTCTGTCGGATTTCAAAACGGGATCACCAGCACTGATTCTATTAGAGGGGCATGGGGGAGCTTCCGCGGACAACACCTCCCCTATATAAGTTATTAGTCCAAGTATTGCACTTCCGTAGAAATTTGAGCCGAAGAGAATATCTCACAAAAATTTCAAATCTCTCAAAAATACAAGTGAAACAAAGAACAATAGATCACAAAAAATTCAAAACTTCCAAAAATTCAATTGAAATGAAGAGAATAGCTCACAAAAAATCCAAGTCTTGCAAAAAAAATCAAGGAAAAAGAAGAGAATAGCTCACAAAAAAATCAAATTTCCCAAAAATGCAAGTGAAACGAAGAGACTACATCACCAAAAAATGCATAACTTCCAAAAATTCAATTGAAACGAAGAGAATAGCTCACAAAAAATGCAAGTCTTCCAAAAAAAAATCAAGGGAAACAAAGAGAATAGCTCACAAAAAATTCAAATCTTCGAAAAAACCAAGTGAAACAAAGAAGAATAGCTCACAAAAAATTCAAATCCTGCAAAAATTCAAGTGAAAGGAAGAGAATAGCTCACAAAAAATTCAAAACTTCAAAAAATTCAAGTGAAACGAAGAGAATAGCTCACAAAAAATTCAAAACTTCCAAAAATTCAAGTGAAACGAAGAGAATAGCTCACAAAAAACTTCAAATCTCGCAAAAACTCCAGTGAAACGAAAAAGACTTAACTCACAAAAAATTCAAATCTTCTTGCCGCATGCAGACCCAAATGCTAGACCGGGGCTCGCCCACAGATCGACTTCAGTATCACTAATGACGACGCGCTGGAACAACTACCGTTGTTGAACCCTTCTCCGACTTGCGCCATCGAGTGACCCAGAAGAGACGACCCAGGGGAGCCCCCGCATAGCAATCAGGTGGCTTCATGCCCCTCCAATAAAATCAGGCATGCTACTCACATTTTAAATCCGAGCCGCAAATCCATCCGAGCACCAGCACTGATTCACTTGGAGGGGCACCCTATCCAAACGACCCAAAAGCTATACGCGGCTCCATTCGCACGCACAGAACTGTTTCAGGCCGACTCCCTGTGAAGGCCGCATCTCTTCGTTGCACACATGCAAGAGACAACGCATAGCTAACGAGTACCCGGATAGGGTTTCGCGGAAAGTACATAGCAGATCGCTTGTACCAAAGCAACCCAAAAGCTAGACGGGGGCTGACCCTAAGATCGCCTTACATGTCACAACGACGACGCATTGGAACGACAACCGCTGTCGAACCCTTTCCGACTTGCGCAATCGAGCGACCCGAAAGACGGGACTTTGAGCAGCCCACGCATAGCAATCAGGTGGCTTCATGCCCCTGTAATGGAATCAGTGCTGCTGATCCCATTTTGAAATCTGACCTAATCATCCGTCCGTCTGTCGGATTTCAAAACGGGATCACCAGCACTGATTCTATTAGAGGGGCATGGGGGAGCTTCCGCGGACAACACCTCCCCTATATAAGTTATTAGTCCAAGTATTGCACTTTCGTAGAAATTTGAGCCGAAGAGAATATCTCACAAAAATTTCAAATCTCTCAAAAATACAAGTGAAACAAAGAGAATAGATCACAAAAAATTCAAAACTTCCAAAAATTCAATTGAAATGAAGAGAATAGCTCACAAAAAATCCAAGTCTTGCAAAAAAAAAATCAAGGGAAAAGAAGAGAATAGCTCACAAAAAATGCAAGTCTTCCAAAAAAAAACAAGGGAAACAAAGAAAATAGCTCACAAAAAATTCAAATCTTCCAAAAAACCAAGTGAAACAAAGAAGAATAGCTCACAAAAAATTCAAATCCTGCAAAAATTCAAGTGAAACGAAGAGGATAGCTCACAAAAAACTCAAAACTTCCAAAAATTCAAGTGAAACGAAGAGAATAGCTCACAAAAAATTTAAGTGAAACGAAGAGAATAGCTCACAAAAACTTCAAATCTCGCAAAAACTCCAGTGAAACGAAAAAAAGAAAAAGACTTTAACTCACAAAAAATTCAAATCTTCTTGCGGCATGCAGACCCAAGTGCTAGACGGGGGCTGCACACAGATCGACTTCAGTATCACTAATGACGACGCGCTGGAACGACTACCGTTGTCGAACCCTTCTCCGACTTGCGCCATCGAGTGACCCAAAAGAGACGACCCAGGGGAGCCCCCGCATAGCAATCAGGTGGCTTCATGCCCCTCAAATAAAATCAGGCATGCTCCTCACATTTTAAATCTGAGCCGCAAATCCGTCCGAGCACCAGCACTGATTCGCTTGGAGGGGCACCCTATCCAAACGACCCAAAAGCTATACGCGGCTCCATTCGCACGCACAGAACTATTTCAGGCCGACTCCCTGTGAAGGCCGCATCTCTCCGTTCCACACATGCAAGAGCCAATGCATAGCTAACGAGTACCCGGATAGGGGTTCGCGGAAAGTACATAGCAGATCGCTTGTACCAAGCGACCCAAAAGCTAGACAAGGGCTAACCCGAAGATCGCCTTCCATGTCACTGCGACGACGCATTGGAACGACAACCGCTGTCGAACCCTTTCCGACTTGCGCCGTCGAGCGACTCGAAAGACGGGACTTTGAGCAGCCCCCGCATAGCAATCAGGTGGCTTCATGCCCCTCTAATGGAATCAGTGCTGCTGATCCCGTTTTGAAATCCGACCTGCTCATCCATCCGTCCGTCGGATTTCAAAACGGGATCACTAGCACTGATTCTATTAGAGGGGCATGGGGGAGCTTCCGCGGACAACACCTCCCCTATATAAGTTATTAGTCCAAGTATTGCACTTCCGTAGAAATTTGAGCCGAAGAGAATATCTCACAAAAATTTCAAATCTCTCAAAAATACAAGTGAAACAAAGAAGAATAGATCACAAAAAATTCAAAACTTCTAAAAATTCAATTGAAACGAAGAGAATAGCTCACAAAAAATGCAAGTCTTGCAAAAAAAAATTCAAGGGAAAAGAAGAGAATAGCTCACAAAAAAAATCAAATCTCCCAAAAATGCAAGTGAAACGAAGAGACTACATCACAAAAAATGCATAACTTCCAAAAATTCAATTGAAACGAAGAGAATAGCTCACAAAAAATGCAAGTCTTCCAAAAAAATCAAAGGAAACAAAGAGAATAGCTCACAAAAAATAGCTAGCTTGTGGCCCGGACGATCCGATCTCATGAAAACTGACTACATACCCGTGGCTCGGATCGACAAGCTAGCTCGGATCGGCGATCTGAGCTCATTCCATCATGCATTCCCGTCTTCTACTCCATAAATGACTCACCTCTTTGTATTCACTTGAGAACTAAACATCCTTTAGTTCAGCTCGAATCACAACGTGCACTAGAATCCGTTCCAGCTCGGGTCTCATCTCAAAGATCCTTGCATTCACCAACAACACCTCCCCTATATAAGTTATTAGTCCAAGTCTTGCTCTTCCGTAGAAATTTGAGGCGAAGAGAACAACTCGCAACAAATCCAAATCTTCCAAAAAATCAAGGGAAATGGGGAGAATAGCTCACAAATAATTCAAATCTTCAAAAAAATCAAGTGAAACGAGGAGAATAGCTCACAAAAAATTCAAATCTTCCAAATATCAAACCCAAAAGCTTCGCACACATTACAAATCAAACAGCTTGTACCGAGCGACCCAAACGCTAGACAAGGGCTCACCCTTAATAAGAGAATCAGTGTTTGACTTGTGGGCCGGGCGAGCCGATCTCATGAAAACTGCCTACATACCCGTGGCTCAGATCAGCGAGCTGACTCGGATCGTCGATCTGAGCTCATTCCATCATGCATTCCCGTGTTCTACTCCATAAAACGACTCACCTCTTTGTATTCACTTGAGAACTGAACATCCTTTAGCTCAGCTTGAATCACAACGCGCACTAGAATCCGTTCCAGCTCGGGTCTCATCTCAAAGATCCTTTCATTCACCAACAACACCTCCCCTATATAAGTTATTAGTCCAAGTCTTGCTCTTCCGTAGAAATTTGAGGCGAAGAGAACAACTCTCAAAAATTCCAATTCTTCCAAAAAAATCAAGGGAAACGGGGAGAATAGCTCACAAATAATTCAAATCTTCAAAAATATCAAGTGAAACGAGGAGAATAGCTCACAAAAAATTTAAATCTTCCAAATATCAACCCAAAAGCTTTGCACACATTACAAATCGAACAGCTTGTACCGAGCGACCCAAACGCTAGACAAGGGCTCACCCTTAATAAGAGAATCGATGTTTGACTTGTGGGCCGGGCGAGCCGATCTCATGAAAACTACCTACATACCCATGGCTCGGATCAGCGAGCTGGCTCGGATCGACGAGATAGCTCGGATCGACGATCTGAGATCATTCCATCATGCATTCCCATGTTCTACTCCATAGAATGACTCACCTCTTTGTATTCACTTGAGAACTGAACATCCTTTAGCTCAGCTCGAATCACAACGCGTACTAGAATCCGTTCCAGCTCGGATCTCATCTCAATGATTCTTACATTCACCAACAACACCTCCCCTATATAAGTTATTAGTCCGAGTCTTGCTCCCCCGTAGAAATGCTCGCCAACGCCGAAAGGTCACAAAAAATTTAAATCTCATAAATGACTCAGCTCGACGGGCTGGCTCGGATCGTACATACCCGTGGCTCGGATCGACGAGCTAGCTCGGATCGGCGATCTGAGCTCATTCCATCATGCATTCCCATGTTCTACTCCATAGAATGAGTCACCTCTTTGTATTCACTTGAGAACTGAACATCCTTTAGCTCAGCTCGAATCATAACGCGCACTAGAATCCGTTCCAGCTCGGGTCTCATCTCAGTGATCCTTACATTCACCAACAACACCTCCCCTATATAAGTTATTAGTCCGAGTCTTACTCCCCCGTAGAAATGCTCGCCAACGCCGAAAGGTCACAAAAAATTTAAATCTTGTAAAAGACTCAGCTCGACGGGCTGGCTCGGATCGCCGAGCTGGCTCGGATCGCCGAGCTGGCTCGGATCGCCGAGCTGGCTCGGATCGCCGAGCTGGCTCGGATCGCCGAGCTGGCTCGGATCGCCGAGTTGAGCTCAATCCATCATGCATTCCCGTGTTCTACTCCATGGAATAACTCGCCTATTTGTAATCACTTGAGAATTCAACATCCTTTAGCTCAACTCGAATCACAACGCGCACTAGAATCCGTTCCAGCTCGGGTCTCATCTCAAAGATCCTTCCATCCACCAACACCACCTCCCCTATATAAGTTATTAGTCCAAGTCTTGCTCCCCCGTAGAAATGCTCGCCGACACGGATAGGTCACGAAAACTTTAAATCTCGTAAAAGACTCAGCTCGACAAGCTAGCTCGAATCCGTGAGCTGGCTCGGATCGACGAGCTGAGCTCAATCCATCATGCATTCCCGTGTTCTACTCCATAGAACAACTCACCTATTTGTATTCACTTGAGAACTCAACATCCTTTAGCTCAGCTCGAATCACAATGGGCACTAGAATCCATTCCATCTCGAGTCTCATCTCAAAGATCCTTACATCCACCAACAACACCTCCCCTATATAAGTTATTAGTCCGAGTCTTGCTCCCACGTAGAAATGCTTGCCGACGCCGATAAGTCACAAAAACTTAAAATCTCGTAAAAGGCTCGGATCGCCAAGCGAGCTGGCTCGGATCACCGAGCGAGCTGACTCGAATCGGCGAGCTGGCACGGTTTGCCGAGCGAGCCGGCTCGGTTTTCCAAGCTGGCTGGCTCGGATCGCCGAGCCGGCTCGGCTCAAATCGGATCGGATCCATCATGCATTCCCGTGTTCTACTCCATAAAACAACTTGCCTATTTGTATTCCTTTGAGAACTCAATATCCTTTAGCTTAGCTCTAATCACAATGCGCACTAGAATTTGTTCCAGCTTGGGTCTCATCTCAAAAATCCTCACATCCACCAACAACACCTCCCCTACGAGGATAAGTTATTATCCGAGTCTTTCTCCCCCATACAAATGCTTGCCGACGTCGATAGGTCGCAAAAAATTTAAATCTCGTAAAAGGCTCAACTTGACGAGCTGGCTCGGATCGTCGAGCTGGCTCAGATCGACAAGCTGGATCGGATCAACGAGCTGGCTCGGATCCGCGAGATGAGCTCAATCCATCATGCATTCCTGAGTTCTACTCCATAGAACAACTCGCCTATTCATATTCACTTGAGAACTCAACATCCTTAAGCTCAGCTCGAATCGTCTATGCACGAACCCATGCATAGCATTCAGGTATCAAATGGCATATCCAAAAATATCCGTAGAGAGCTAGCAAATCAATCATAGGCAGCATTGGCATAGATCGAGGTGAACATCATTTGATGCGATTTGACTAGTTACCATTGGGATGCCTTCGTGGCAATAGGGCCGACTTGAAACAAACCAACACAGCTTGATGTGATAGGGGTCATTTCATAATGACTGTTGGATGACTTTGTGGTGGTATGGCTAACTTACAATGGATGGGTGTAGTGTTGATGTGACAAGATCACCTCATACTAGAAATAGAGCTAACACGTCGACTGACTTGAACTGACATGTAAGGGACTCGATCCGAGGTGTAACAAAGGAGTTGTTTGGTGCACTCAGGAGTAGGGTCATGTCAGGGACTTGATTCGAGGAGCATTCATGGGGTTGTGCGACAAGTTGTTAATAGTTTTGGCCTGGGTAAGGTTTAGAGTCAAGTCGAGGTGTCATTCGAGCTGCATGAAGTAGCATGGACTGCTTTGTGCAGAGTGGCATTGGATCTTGTTGGGGACTCGATCCGAGGTGAAATCAACTAGGTATTGGAATGGGAAGTTGGGGACTTTTCCATGGGAGACTTGGAACATGTGCGAGATGGTGGCGTAATGAGCTAGTTCAGAACTATGTTGGACTATGAGATGCATTGGTTGCATGTACGTAGGAGGTCTTCATGACATTGGCTCGTGCAAGCCACAAGTCCTAATCTGGATGCAAGTTCACATCTTGAGGACAACTCATTAGTGGAGAAGTTCTCAAACTCAATTCTTGAGAGGTGTCTTGCTAGCTCAAATCGGTGAGTTGGCTCAGATCGGCTAGCTCAATCAGATTGGCGAGCTGGCTCCGATTGACGAGTTGGGCTCATCTCAGAGGTCGTTACATCCGTAAACAATACCTATCCCGTTATGACCCTAGAGATCTGGGTTACTTTGCCGACTCTAGTGATCCGGTGATCCAAGTCAATCCGGCGAATTGAGTCGATCCGGTGACCCGAGTTGTTCTGGTGATCTAAATTACTTATGTGACTGGAGTAATTCAAGTTGGGGGACTTGACAACTTGGCATGCTGAGCCGAATTCATTGATGAGTTGGCATACTCGTCAGCATAGGTATAGGAATGGGAAGTCATGGACTTTTCCATGAGAGACTTGGAATGAGTTAGCCTAGCTCACTTGTGAGTGGGGTCAAAAGTCACATTTGTTGACCTGAGTTGATCTCGCGACCTGAGCTGATTTGGCTGGCGGCCTGAGTTGGTGTGGTGACCCAAGTTGATCTGGCTAGCGACCTGAGTTGATCCAGCGATCCGACTTCATCCGTCGACCTGACCGAGTTGGTCAGGTGATCTGGTGACCCGACCTGACCTGGTTGGTGAGTCGAGTTGATGTGGCGACCCGAGTTGATCTGGCTGGCGACCCAAAATGATCCCGTGACCTGACCCGATCTGAAGACCTGACCCGACCCAACCCGAGTTGGTCTGGCAATCTGGTGACCCGAGTTGTTCTGGTTGGCGACTCGAGTCGATATGTTGACCCAAGTTGATCCGGTGACCCGACCCAATCCGGAGACCTGACCCGACCAAACTTGACCTAACTTTAGTTAGTCAGGTGATTTGGCGACCCAATATGATCTATATGGATACCTGAGTCGATGTAGGGACCCGAGTAGATTTGGCTGGCGGCCCGAGTCGATCTGACAACCCGTCCTAATCTGGAGACCCGAGTCGATCCGACGACTCGAGTTGATTCGGCAACCCGAGTGGATTTGACGACCTGTGTCGATCTGGTGACCCGAGTTGTTCTGGCGATCTGAGTTACTTATGCAACTCGAGTGATCTGAGCTGGTGGACTTGACAGCTTGGCATATTGGATCGAGGTGATCCAAGATTGAATGAGTTAGCACAGATCGAGGTGAACATCATTTGATGTGATTTAACTTGCGATCTGACTGGTTATCATTGGGATGCCTTCGTGGCAATAGGGCCGACTTGAAATAGAGATCTGAGTCGATCTGACGACTCCAGTGATTCGAGTCGATCTGGCAAGTCTAGCGATCCAAGTTGGCTAGGCAACTTCGTCAATCTAAGTTAGTCAGGTGATCTTGCGACCTGAGTTGATCTGGATGGTGACCCGAGTTGATCCGACTGGCAACCCAAGTTGTTTTGGGGACTCGAGTCGATCCAGAAACCCGAGTTGACTCGGCGATGCGAGTCGATCCAATGATCCGAATTACTTATGCGACTGGAGTAATTCAAGTTGGGGGACTTGACAGCTTGGCATGCTAAGGCGACTTCATTGATGAGTTGGCATACTTGTCAGCATTACTATTGTGCATATTAGATTGAGGTGATCCAAGTTTGAATGAGTTGGCATGGATCGAGGTGGACATCATTTGATGCAGTCTGACTAGTTATTGTTAGACGCAGTGTTGAAATGACCCGGGGTCATTTCATATAACCGCTGGGAGGCTTTCGTGGTAGTAGGGCAAGACCTGCGATGAGAACTTAACAAGGTCGCTGGCGGGGTCGAAACTCGTAGGAAAAAATGGATAAAGGAGGCTCTATACAAGGAAAAGAACAAAATTTTCAAGTTATAAAAAACTTAAATCACTAGAGCCATCCATGGAGTCACGCCTAGCTCGTTGGCGACGGGATCCCGGTGAGCTCGCTCACGAGCAAGATCTCGGACAGGATCCGGTCGAGCTCGTTGGCGATCCTCAGGGCGGGGTCAAAAGTCCTAAAAAAATAGACAAAGGAGGCTTCGTACAATGAAAAGAATGAAAAAACTAGAGTTGAAAAAGAAAACCACTCGTGCCATTCATGGAGTCACACCCAACTTAGTGACCCAAATTGATCGGGTGACCCGACCTAACCCGAGTTGGTTAGGTGATGTGGTGACCCGAGCTGATCTGGCTGACGACCCGAGTCGATGTGGCGACCTGAGTTGATCTGGTTGGCGACAAGAATTGATCTGGCAACCCGACCCGATCTAGAGAACTGACCCAACCCGATCTAGAGACCTGACCCAACCCGACCCGACCCAACTTGGCCTGGCAATCTGGTGACCCGAGTTGATCTGGTTGGTGACCCGAGTCAATTTGTTGACCTGAGTTGATCAGGCTGGCATACTTAGTTGACTTCATTGATGAGTTTGCATACTCGTTAGTATTACTATTATGCATATTAGATTGAGGCGATCCAAGTTTGAATGAGTTAGCCTAGCTCGCTTGCGAGTGGGGTCAAAACTCAAATTTGTTAACCCGAGTTGATCTGGCTGGTGACCCGAGTTGATTTGGTGACCCGAGCTGATTTGGCTGGCGACCTAAGTCGATGTGATGATCTGAGTTGATCTGGCTGGCGACCTGAGTTGATCTGGCGATCTGACTTCATCCGTCGACCTGACTCGAGTTGGTCAGGTGATCTAATGACCTGAGCTGATCTGGTTGGCGAGTCGAGTCGAGTCGATGTAGCAACTCGAGTTGATCTGGCTGGCGAGCTGAAATGATCCCGCGACTTGACCCAATCTGGAGACCTTACCCGACCTGACCTGAGTTGGTCTGGCGACCCAAGTTGATCTGGTTGGTGACTCGAGTCGATGTGTTGACCCGAGTTGATCTGGCTGGAGACCCAATTTGATCTGGTGACCCGACTCGATCCAGAGACCCGACCTAACCTAAGTTAGTCAGGTGATTTGGTGACCTGATTTGATCTATCTGGATACCCGAATCGATCCGATGAACCGAGTCGATCGGACGACCCATCCTGATCTGGAGACCTGAGTCGATCCGGTGACCTGCGTCAATACGGTGACCCGAGTCGATTCGAGGACTCGAGTCGATCCGGTGACCCGAGTCGATCTGGCGACCCGAGTCGATCTGATGACTCGAGTTAATTAGGTGACCCAAGTTGTTTTGGCAATACGAGTTACTTATGCGACTCGAGTGATCCGAGCTAGCAAACTAGACAGCTTGGCATATTGGAATGTGTTAACAACATAAGCTGATGTGTTGACCCGAGTTGATCATGTTAGTGACCCGAGTTGATCTAATTAGCGACCTGAGTTGATCCGGTGACCCGACCTGATCAGGAGACCTAACCCAACCTGACCTAAGTTAGTTAGGTGATTTGGTGACCCGAGCTGATCTATCTGGATACTCGAGTTGATGTGGCAACCTAAGTTGATCTGGCTGGTGACCCGAATTAATCTGGTGACCCGACCTGACCTGAGTTGGTTAGGTGATGTGGCAACCTGAGCTGATCTAGGTGATGACCCAAGTCGATGTGGTGACTTGAGTTAATCTAGCTAGCAACCCGAGTTGATCCAGCGACCTATCGCGATCTAGAGACCCGAGTCAAGCCGGCAACCCGAGTCGACCTAACGACCTGAGTGATCTAAGTTTATTATGGTAGTTGGAGTTACTTATGCGACTCGACTGATCTAAGTTGGAGGACTTGACAACTTGGCATACTGAGATGACTTCATTGATGAGTTTGCATACTCATCAGCATTACTATTGTGCATATTGGATGTGGTGACCTGAGTTGATCTGGCTAGGGACCTGATCTGGCTGGTGACCTAAGTCGATGTGGTGACCTAAGTTGATCTAGCTCAGGACCCGACTTGATCTGGTGACCCGACTTGATCTAGAGACCCCACCTGAGTTGAGTTCATCGAGCGATCTAGGGATCCAAGATGATCTAGCTGACTACCTGAGTCGATGTGGTGTCCCGAGTCGATCTGGCAACTCGAGTTGATCTGGCTGGCGACCCAAGTTGGCTAGGTGATGTGGCAACCTGAGTCAATGTGGCGATCAAGGCTGATTTGGTTGGCGACCTAAGTTGGTCAGGTGATCTGGTGACCAGAGCTGATCTAGCGACCCGAGTTGATCTAGTTGGCGACCCATGTGATGACCTAAGTTGATTTGGCTAGCGACACGAGTTGATCAAGTGACCCGTCCCGATCCAAAGACCTGAGTCGATTCGGCTATGTCAACCCAGCAACCTGAGTTGACTTGATGACCCGAGTCGACCCCGTGACCTGAGTCGACCTAGTGACCCGAGTCACTATGGTGACCTAATTTATTATGGCTATCTGAGTTACTTATGCGACTCGAGTGATCTAAGTTGGGGGACTTGACATACTGAGATGACTTCATTGATGTGTTTGCATACTCATCAACATTACTATTGTGCATATTAGATTTATGCGATCCAAGTTTAAATGAGTTGGCCTAGCTTGATCGTGAGCGAGGTCAAAAGTTGTAAAAAAAATAGACAAAGGAGGCTCCCTACGACAAAAAGAATGAAAAAACCAGAGTTAAAAAAAAATCACTCAGGCCATACATGGAGTCACGCCCTTCTTATTGTCGAGCTAGAAGCGGAGACTTGACTATGATAATACTTGAAGAGGAGTATGGGTCAATCATTCAAAAAGTGGACAGACTCACTGGAGATCTAAGTAGGTCAGGCTATCTAGTGACCTGACCTAATCTGGCTGGTGACCCGAGTCGATGTGGTGACCTGAGTTGATCTGGCTCGGGACCCGACTTGATCTGGTGACTCGACTCGATCTAGAGACCCCACCCGACCTGAGTTCATCGGGCGATCTGGTGATCTGAGATGATCTAGCTAACTACCTGAGTCGATGTCGTGTCCTGAGTTGATCTGGCGAACCGAGTTGGCCAGGTGATGTGGTGACCCAAGCTGATCTGGCTGGCGACCCGAGTCGGTTAGGTGATTTGGCGACCAGAGCAGATTTGGCTAGTGACCCAAGCTGATCTGGTGACCTGAGTTGATCTAATTGGTGACTCATGTGGTGACCCGAGTTGATCAAGTGACCTGTCCTGATCTAGAGACCCGAGTCGATCCAATAACCTGAGTTGACCCGGCGACCCGAGTCAACTTGACGACCCGAGTCAACCCAGCGACCTGCGTCGACCTAGTGACCCGCGTCGACCCAGTGACTCGCGTCGACCCAGTGACCCGTGTCGACCCAGTGACCCGTGTCAAACTGGCGACCCATGTCGAACCGGTGACTCGTGTTGACCTGACAACCCGCATCGACCTGGTGACCCAAGTCAACCCAAGTCGACTCGAGGCCCGAGTTGATCTGGCAACCCAAGTCGACCCGAGTCGACCCGATAACCTGAGTCAACCGAGTCACCTGAGTTGATCTGGCTGGTGACCCGAGTTGGCCAAGTAATGTGGCGACCTGAGTCAATGTGGTGACCCAAGCTGATCTGGCGACCACAGCTGATCTGGCTGGTGACCCAAGCTGATCTGGCGATCCGAGTTGATCTAGTTGGGGACCAGTGTGGTGACCTGAGTTGATCTCGCTAGCTACCTAACTTGATCTAGTTGGTGACCCGTGTGGTGACCGAGTCGACCCAGTGACCTGAGTCAATCGGTTGACCCAGTGACCTGAGTCAACTGAGTCAACCCGATGACAAGAGTCAATCGAGTCGACATGGTGACCTGAGATGACCGAGTCAGTCAGGTGATTGAGTCGACCCAGTGACCTGAATCGATTGAGTCGACCCGAGTCGACCAGGAGACCTTAGTAGACTAGGTCGACCCGTGTCAACCCAAGTCAACTTGAGGCCTGAGTCGATCCAGCAACCCAAGTCGACTCGGTGACCCGAGTCGACCCAGTGACCCAAGTCGACCTGATGACCTGAGTCAACCGAGTCGACCCGGTGACCCGAGTTGACCGAGTCGACCCAATGACCCGAGTCAATCGAGTCGACCCGAGTCGACCCAGCGACTGGGGTTTCTGTGGTGACCTAATTTATTATGGCAGTTGGAGTTACTCATTGGCGACCAGAGCTGATCTAGCAACCCGAGTTGATCTAGTTGGCGACCTAACCTGATCTAGCTGGCGAACTAATTTTGTCAGGTGATTTGGCGACAAGAGTTGATTTGGCTGGTGACCCAAGCTGATATGGTGACCTGAGTAAATCTAGTTGGGGACCCGTGTGGTGACTTGAGTTGATCTCGCTAGAAACTTGAGTTGATCCAATGACCCCTCCTGATCTAGAGGCCCGAGTCAACCCGAGTTGACCCGGTGACCCGAGTCACTCGAGTCGACCCGAGTCAATCGAGTCGACCCAGTGACTTGAGTCAACCGAGTCGACCCAGTGACCCGAATCAACCGAGTCGGTCAAGTGACTGAGTCGACCCGGTGACCTGAGTCGACTGAGTTGACCCAGTCGACCTGGTGACCTGAGTCGACAGAGTTGACCCAGTGACCTGAGTCAACTGAGTCGACCTGGTGACCCGAGTCAACTAAGTCGACCTAAGTCAGTCAGGTGATTAAGTCGACCCGAGTTGACCAAGTGACCCGAGTCAACCGAATCGACCGAGTGACCTGAGTCAACTGAGTCGACCCGATGACCCGAGTCAACTGAGTCGACCTGAGTCAACCGAGTCGACCGAGTCAACGTGGTGACCCGAGTCAACTGAGTCGGTCAGGTGACTAAGTCGACCCGAGTCAACCAGAGTCGACTGAGTCAACCTAGTGACCTGAATCAATTGAGTCGACCCGGTGACCTGAGTTGACTAGGTCGACCCGTGTCAACCCAAGTCGACTCGAGGCTTGAGTCAATCCAGCAACCCAAGTCGACTCGGTGACCCGAGTCGACCCAGTGACCCGATGACCCGAGTCGACCCGGTGACCCGAGTTGACCGAGTCGACCCAATGACCCGAGTCAACTGAGTCGACCCGGTGACCTGAGTCAACCAAGTCGACCCAGCGACCGGGGTTTTTATGGTGGCCTAATTTATTATGGTAGTCAGAGTTACTCACTGGCGACTAGAGCTGATCTAGCACCCCGAGTTGATCTAGTTAGCGACCTAACCTGATCTGGCTGGTGAACTAATTTTGTCAGGTGATCTGGCGATAAGAGCTGATCTGGTTGGTGACCCAAGCTGATATGGTGACTCGAGTAAATCTAGTTGCCGACCCATGTGGTGACCTGAGTTGATCTCGCTAGCGACTTGAGTTGATCCAATGACCCGTCTCGATCTAGAGGCTCGAGTCGAGCCAGCAACCCAAGTCGAGCTAGCAACCCGAGTCAACCGAGTCGACCTGATGACCTGAGCCAACCGAGTCGACTCGGTGACCCGGTGACCTGAATCAACCGAGTCGACCCGGTGACCAGAGTCGACTAAGTCGACCCAGTCGACCTGAGTCAACCGAGTCGACCCAGTGACCTGAGTCGACCCGATGACCCGAGCCAACCGAGTCGACCTAGTGACCCGGTGACCCGAATCAACCGAGTCGACCCGGTGACTAGAGTTGACTAAGTCGACCCAGTCGACCTGAGTCAACCGAGTCGACCCAGTGACCCGAGTCGACCCGATGACCCGAGCCAACCGAGTCGACCAGTGACCCGGTGACCCGAATCAACCAAGTCGACCCGGTGACCAGAGTCGACTGAGTCGACTCGGTGACCCGAGTCAACCGAGTCGATAGAGTTAACCCAGTGACCCGAGTCAACCGTGTCAACCCAATGACCTGAGTTGACATGGTGACCTGAGTCAACCAAGTTGACCTAAGTCAGTAAGGTGACTGAGTCGACCCGAGTCGACTCGGTGACCTGAGTCAACTGAGTCGACCTGGTGACCTAAGTCAACTAAGTCGACCCGGTGACCTGAGTTGACCCAGTGACATGAGTCAACCGAGTCGACCCGATGACTTGAGTCAACCGAGTCGACCCTGTGACCTGAGTCAACCGAGTCGACCCAGCGACCTGAGTCACTGTGGTGACCCAATTTATTATGGCAGTCGAAGTTACTGGCTGGCGACCCGAGTTGATCTAGTTGGTGACATAAGCTGATCTGGCTGGTGACCTAATTTTGTTAGGTGATCTGGTGACCAGAGCTGATCTAGCTGGTGACCCAAGCTGATCTGGCGACCTGAGTTGATCTAGTTGGCGACCCGTGTGGTGACCTGAGTTGATCTAGTTGGCGACCCGTGTGGTGACCTGAGTTGATCTCGCTAGCGACTTGAGTTGACCAAGTGACTCATCCCGATTTAGAGGCCTAAGTCGATCCGGCAACCCAAGTCAACCCGGTGACTTGAGTCAACCGCGTCGACCGAGTCAACCTAGTGACCCGAGTCGATCGAGTCGACTCGATGACCTGAGTCAACTGAGTTGACCCGATGACCTGAGTCAATTGAGTCGACCTGGTGACCCAAGTCAACCGAGTCGACCTAAGTCGACCCGGTGACTTGAGTCAACCGAGTCAACCCGGTGACCTGAGTCAACTGAGTCGACCGAGTTGACCTAGTGACCTAAGTCAACCAAGTCGACCCAGTGACCCGACTCGACCGAGTCGACCCAGCGACCCGAGTCGCTGTGGTGACCCAATTTATTATGGCAGTCAAAGTTATTGGCTAGCGACCAGAGTTGATCTAGCGACCTGAATTGATCTAGTTGGCAACCTAAGTAAGCTGATCTGGTTGTCGACCTAATTTTGTGAGGTGATCTAGTGACCAGAGCTAATTTGGCTGTCGACCTAATTTTGTGAGGTGATCTAGCAACCAGAGCTGATCTGGCTGGTGACCCAATCTGATCTGGCGACTCGAGTTGATCTAGTTGGCGACCTGTGTGGTCGACCTGAGTTGATCTCGCTAGCGACTTGTGTTGATCTAGTGACCCATCCTGATCTAGAGGCTTGAGTTGATCCAACAACCCAAGTCGATCCGAGTCGACCGAGTCGACTCGATCATCCGAGTCAACCGAGTTGACCCGGTGACCCGAGTCGACCCGGTGACCTGAGTCAATCGAGTCGACCCGGTGACCTGAGTCAACTGAGTCAACCCAGTGACCTGAGTCAACCGAGTCGACCCGAGTCAACTGAGTTGACGCGGTGACCCGAGTCAACCAAGTCGATCGATTCAACCCGGTGATCCGAGTCGACCTGAGTCGACCGAGTCGGTTAGGTGACTGAGTCGACCCGATGACCTAAGTTGACCGAGTCGACCCAGTGACCTGACTCAATTGAGTCGACCCAGTGACCCGAGTCAACTGAGTCGACCCAATGACTCGAGTCAACCGAGTCGACCTGGTGACCCAAGTCAACTGAGTCGACCGAGTTGACCCGATGACCCGAGTCAACTGAGTCGACCCAGTGACCCAAGTCGCTGTGGTGACCTAATTTATTATGGCAGTTAAAGTTACTAGCTGGCGACCAGAGCTGAGCTGGCAACCTGAATTGATCTAGTGGGTGACCTAAGCTGATCTGGCTAGTGACCTAATTTTGTCAGGTCATCTGGAGACCAGAGCTGATCTGGCTGGTGACCCCAAGTTGATCTGGTGACTCAAGTTGATCTAGTTGGCGACCCGTGTGGTGACCTGAGTTGATCTTGCTAGCGATTTGAGTTGATCCAGTGACCCGTCCTGATCCAGAGGCCTGAGTCAATCCGGCAACCCAAGTCGACTCGGTGACCCGAGTCTATCGAGTTGACCGAGTGACCTGAGTCAACCGAGTCGACTCGATGACCCGAGTCAACCGAGGTCGACTCGATGACCCGAGTCAACCGAGTCGACTGAGTCGACGTGGTGTCCCGAGTCGGTCAGGTGACCGAGTCGACCCGAGTAAACCAGAGTCGACTGAGTTGACCTAGTGACCTGAATCAATTGAGTCAACCTAGTGACCTGAGTCGACTAGGTCGACCCGTGTCAACCCAAGTCGACTCGAGGCCTAAGTTGATTCGGCAACCCAAGTCGACTCGGTGACCCACGTCGACCGAGTCGACCCAGTGACCCGAGTTGACCCGATGACCCGAGTTGACCCGGTGACCCGAGTTGATCAAGTTGACTGAGTTGACTGAGTCGACCCAGCGACCAGGGTTTTTGTGGTGACCCAATTTATTATGGCAGTCGGAGTTACTCACTGGCGACCAGAGCTAATCTAGCGACCTGAGTTGATCTAATTGGTGACCTAACCTGATCTGGTTGGTGAACTAATTTTGTCAGGTGATCTGGTGACAAGAGCTGATCTGGTTGGTGACCCAAGCTGATATGGCGACCTGAGTAAATCTAGTTGGTGATCCGTGTGGTGACCTGAGTTGATCTCGCTAGCGACTTGAGTTGATCCAGTGACCCATCCCGATCCAGAGGCCCGAGTCGAGCCGGCAACCCAACTCGACCTGAGTCAATCGAGTCGACTCGAGTCCACCGAGTCGACCCAGTGACCCGAGTCAACCTGGTCGACCCGAGCCAACCGAGTCGACCCAGTGACCCGGTGACTCGAATCAACTGAGTCGACCCGGTGACCAGAGTTGACTAAGTCGACCCAGCTGACTTGGTGACCTGAGTCGACAGAGTTGACCTAGTGACCTGAGTCAACCGTGTTGACCTGATGACCTAAGTTGACCTGGTGACCCAAGTCAACCAAGTCTACCTAAGTTAGTAAGGTGACTGAGTTGACCCGAGTCGACCTAGTGACCTGAGTCAACCGAGTCGACCTGGTGACTCGAGTCGACCCAGTGACATGAGTCAACTGAGTCGACCCAATGACCTGAGTCAACTGAGTCAACCGAGTCGACCCTATGACCTGAGTCAACCAAGTTGACCTAGCGACCCGAGTCACTATGGTGACCCAATTTATTATGGCAGTCAAAGTTATTGGCTGGCGACCTGAGTTGATCTAGTTGGTGACATAAGCTGATATGGCGACCAGAGCTGATCTAGCTGGTGACCCAAGCTAATCTGGTGACCCAAGTTGATCTAGTTGGCGACCCATGTGGTGACCTGAGTTGATCTCGCTAGTAACTTGAGTTGACCCGATGATCCATCTTGATCTAGAGGCCCGAGTCGATCCGGCAACCCAAGTCGACCTGGTGACCTGAGTCAACCGCGTCGACCGACTCGACCCAGTGACCTGAGTCAACTAAGTTGACCTGATGACTTGAGTCAACTGAGTTGACCCAATGACCGGAGTCAACTGAGTTGACCCGATGACCTGAGTCAACTGAGTTAACACGATGACTCGAGGCAACCAAGTCGACCCAAGTCGACCGAGTCAGTCAGGTGACTGAGTCGACCTAAGTCGACCTAGTGACCTGAGTCGACCGAGTCAACCCGGTGACTCGAGTCAACAGAGTCGACCGAGTCGACCCAGTGACCCGTGTCAACCGAGTTGACCTGGTGACCCGAGTCGATCGAGTCGACCCAGCGACCTGAGTCACTATGGTGACCTAATTTATTATGGCAGTCAGAGTTACTGGCTGGTGACTAGAGCTGATCTGGTGACCTGAATTGATCTAGTTGGCAACCTAAGCTGATTTGGCTGTCGACCTAATTTTGTGAGGTGATCTGGCGACCAGAGCTGATCTGGCTAGTGACCCAATCTGATTTGGTGACCTGAGTTGATCTAGTTGGTGACCCGTGTGGTGACCTGAGTTGATCTCACTAGCGACTTGTGTTGATCTAGTGACCCATCCCAATCTAGAGGCCTGAGTCGATCCGGCAACCCAAGTCGATTCGAGTTGACTCGGTGACCCGAGTCAACCGAGTCGACCCAGTGACCTGAGTCAATTGAGTCAACCCAGTGACCTGAGTCAACCGAGTCGACCCGATGACCCGAGTCAACCGAGTCAACCCGATGACCCGAGTCAACCGAGTCGACGCAGTGACCTGAGTCAACCAAGTCGATGCGGTGACCCAAGTCAACCGAGTCGACCCGGTGACCTGAGTCAACCGAGTTGACCTGAGTCAACCCGACGACCTGAGTCGACCCGATGACCCGACTCGATCGAGTCGACCTGGTGACCTGACTCGACCGAGTCGACCCAATGACCCGAGTCAACCGAGTCGACCCGGTGACCCGAGTCAACTGAGTCGACCGAGTTCACCCGGTGACCTGAGTCAATTGAGTCGACCCAGTGACCCAAGTTGCTAGTGACCTAATTTTGTTAGGTGATCTGGAGACCAGAGTTGATCTGGTTGGTGACCCAAGCTAATCTGGCGACCAGAGTTGATCTAGTTGGTGACCCGTGTGGTGACCTAAGTTGATCTTGCTAGCAACTTGAGTTGATCCAGTAACCCATCCTGATCCAGAGGCCTGAGTCGATCTGGTAACCCAAGTCGACCTGAGTCGACCTGGTGACCCGACTCAACCGAGTCGACCCGATGACCCGAATCAACCAAGTCGACCTGATGACCCGAGTCAACCAAGTCGACCTTGTGACCCGAGTCAACCAAGTCGACCCGAGTCAGTCAGGTGACTGAGTCAACCCGGTGACCTGAGTCGATTAAGTCAACGGAGTCCACCCAATGACCTGAGTCAACTGAGTCGATCGTGTCAACCCAGTAACCTAAGTCAACCCGGTGAATCGAGTCAACTGAGTCGATCGAGTCGACCCGGTGACCTGAGTCAACTGAGTCGACCTGAGTCGACTGAGTCAACCCAGTTACCTGAGTCACTGTGGTGACCTAATTTATTATGGTAGTCAGAGTTACTGGCTGGTGACCTAAGCTAATCTGGCTGGTGACTTAAGTTTGTCAGGTGATCTAGCGACCAGAGTTGATCTGGTTGGTGACCCAAGCTGATCTGGCGATGTGAGTTGATCTAGTTGGCGACCCGTGTGGTGACCTGAGTTGATCTCGCTAGCGACTTGAGTTGATCCAGTGACCCGTACTGATCCAGAGGCCCGAGTCGATCTGACAACCCAAGTCGACCCGGTGACCCGAGTCAACTTGGTGACTCGAGTCGATCCGATGACCTGAGTCAACTGAGTCATCCCGAGTCGACCGAGTCAGTCAGGTGACTGAGTCGACCCGGTGACCTGAGTCAACCAAGTCGACCTGGTGACCCAAGTCCATCGAGTCGACCGAGTCGACCCAGTGACCTGATTCAACCAAGTCGACCTGGTGACCCGAGTCAACCGAGTCGACCTGGTGACCCGAGTCGCTGTGGTGACCCAATTTATTATGGCAGTCAAAGTTTTTGGCTGGCAACCAGAGCTGATCTGGCGACCTGAGTTGATCTAGTTAGCGACCTAAGCTGATCTAGTTGGCGACCTAAGATGAAATGGTTGGTGACCCAGGCTGATCTAGTTAGTGACCTGATTTTGTCAGGTGATCTAGCGACTAGAGCTGATCTAGCTGGTGACCCAAGCTGATCTAGTGACCCGAGTTGATCTAGTTGGTTACCTGTGTGGTGACCTGAGCTGATCTCGCTAGCAACTTGAGTTGATCTAGTGACCCGTGCAATCTAGAGGCCCGAGTAGATCCGACAACCCAAGTCGACTTGAGTCGACCTGAGTCAACCGAGTCAGCTGAGTCGACCTAAGTCACCCTAGTCGACCCGGTGATCCAAGTCAACTGAGTTGACTCAAGTTGACTGCGTCGACCCGAGTCGACCGGGTCGGTCAGGTGACTGACTCGACCTGAGTCGATTTGGCTACCTGAGTCAACTCGGTGACCCGAGTCGATCGAGTCGACCGAGTCGACCAAGTCCACCCAGTGACCTGAGTCACCTTAGTCGACCGATGCGACCAGAGTCGTTGTAGTGACCTAATTTATTATGGCAGTATGAGTTACCGACTAGCGAGCAGAGTTGATCTAGCCACCCGAGATGATCTAGTTTGCGACCTGAGTTGATCTAGTTGGTGACCCGAGTTGATCTGCCTGTTGACCTAATTTTGTCAAGTGATCTAGCGACCAGAGCTGATCAAGCCGAGCGGAACCGAACCGGTCGAGCTCTCCGGGGAGCGGCGGGGCGGGATCGGCGCCGAGCTCGCTCCCGGGCGGGGTCGAAACTCGCGGAAAAAAAATGAACAAAGGAGGCCCCGTACGAGGATAAGAACGAAAAAACCAGAGTTAAATTAAAAAAAAAAAAAAAAAAAAAAAAAAAATTACTTTCGGGTCATACGTGTAGCCACGCCCAGCTCGCCCGCGGACGGGATCCCCATCGAGCTCGTCGAGCCGAGCGGCGCTCGCGGGCGGGGTCCGATCCGAGCGGAACCGAACCGGTCGAGCTCTCCGGGGAGCGGCGGGGCGGGATCGGCGCCGAGCTCGCTCCGGGGCGGGGTCGAAACTCGCGGAAAAAAAATGAACAAAGGAGGCTCCGTACGAGGATAAGAACGAAAAAACCAGAGTTAAAAAAAAAAAAAAAAAAAAAAAAAATACATTCGCGTCATACGTGTAGCCACGCCCAGCTCGCCCGCGGACGGGATCCCCATCGAGCTCGTCGAGCCGAGCGGCGCTCGCGGGCGGGGTCCGATCCGAGCGGAACCGAACCGGTCGAGCTCTCCGGGGAGCGGCGGGGCGGGATCGGCGCCGAGCTCGCTCCCGGGCGGGGTCGAAACTCGCGGAAAAAAAATGAACAAAGGAGGCTCCGTACGAGGATAAGAACGAAAAAACCAGAGTTTAAAAAAAAATTAAAAAAAAAAAATTACATTCGGGTCATACGTGTAGCCACGCCCAGCTCGCCCGCGGACGGGATCCCCATCGAGCTCGTCGAGCCGAGCGGCGCTCGCGGGCGGGGTCCGATCCGAGCGGAACCGAACCGGTCGAGCTCTCCGGGGAGCGGCGAGGCGGGATCGGCGCCGAGCTCGCTCCCGGGCGGGGTCGAAACTCGCGGAAAAAAAATGAACAAAGGAGGCTCCGTACGAGGATAAGAACGAAAAAACCAGAGTTAAAAAAAAAAAAAAAAAAAAAAAAAATTACATTCGGGTCATACGTGTAGCCACGCCCAGCTCGCCCGCGGACGGGATCCCATTCGAGCTCGTCGAGCCGAGCGGCGCTCGCGGGCGGGGTCCGATCCGAGCGGAACCGAACCGGTCGAGCTCTCCGGGGAGCGGCGGGGCAGGATCGGCGCCGAGCTCGCTCCCGGGCGGGGTCGAAACTCGCGGAAAAAAAATGAACAAAGGAGGCTCCGTACGAGGATAAGAACGAAAAAACCAGAGTTAAAAAAAAAAAAAAAAAAAAAATTACATTCGGGTCATACGTGTAGCCACGCCCAGCTCGCCCGCGGACGGGATCCCCATCGAGCTCGTCGAGCCGAGCGGCGCTCGCGGGCGGGGTCCGATCCGAGCGGAACCGAACCGGTCGAGCTCTCCGGGGAGCGGCGGGGCGGGATCGGCGCCGAGCTCGCTCCCGGGCGGGGTCGAAACTCGCGGAAAAAAAATGAACAAAGGAGGCTCCGTACGAGGATAAGAACGAAAAAACCAGAGTTTTAAAAAAAAAAAAAAAAAAAAATTACATTCGGGTCATACGTGTAGCCACGCCCAGCTCGCCCGCGGACGGGATCCCCATCGAGCTCGTCGAGCCGAGCGGCGCTCGCGGGCGGGGTCCGATCCGAGCGGAACCGAACCGGTCGAGCTCTCCGGGGAGCGGCGGGGCGGGATCGGCGCCGAGCTCGCTCCCGGGCGGGGTCGAAACTCGCGGGAAAAAAATGAACAAAGGAGGCTCCGTACGAGGATAAGAACGAAAAAACCAGAGTTAAAAAAAAAAAAAAAAAAAAAAAAAAAAATTACATTCGGGTCATACGTGTAGCCACGCCCAGCTCGCCCGCGGACGGGATCCCCATCGAGCTCGTCGAGCCGAGCGGCGCTCGCGGGCGGGGTCCGATCGGAGCGGAACCGAACCGGTCGAGCTCTCCGGGGAGCGGCGGGGCGGGATCGGCGCCGAGCTCGCTCCCGGGCGGGGTCGAAACTCGCGGAAAAAAAATGAACAAAGGAGGCTCCGTACGAGGATAAGAACGAAAAAACCAGAGTTAAAAAAAAAAAAAAATAAAAAAATTACATTCGGGTCATACGTGTAGCCACGCCCAGCTCGCCCGCGGACGGGATCCCCATCGAGCTCGTCGAGCCGAGCGGCGCTCGCGGGCGGGGTCCGATCCGAGCGGAACCGAACCGGTCGAGCTCTCCGGGGAGCGGCGGGGCGGGATCGGCGCCGAGCTCGCTCCCGGGCGGGGTCGAAACTCGCGGAAAAAAAATGAACAAAGGAGGCCCCGTACGAGGATAAGAACGAAAAAACCAGAGTTAAAAAAAAAAAAAAAAAAAAAAAAAAAAAAAAAAAAAAACTTTCGGGTCATAAGTGTAGCCACGCCCAGCTCGCCCGCGGACGGGATCCCCATCGAGCTCGTCGAGCCGAGCGGCGCTCGCGGGCGGGGTCCGATCCGAGCGGAACCGAACCGGTCGAGCTCTCCGGGGAGCGGCGGGGCGGGATCGGCGCCGAGCTCGCTCCGGGGCGGGGTCGAAACTCGCGGAAAAAAAATGAACAAAGGAGGCTCCGTACGAGGATAAGAACGAAAAAACCAGAGTTTTAAAAAAAAAAAAAAAAAAAATTACATTCGGGTCATACGTGTAGCCACGCCCAGCTCGCCCGCGGACGGGATCCCCATCGAGCTCGTCGAGCCGAGCGGCGCTCGCGGGCGGGGTCCGATCCGAGCGGAACCGAACCGGTCGAGCTCTCCGGGGAGCGGCGGGGCGGGATCGGCGCCGAGCTCGCTCCCGGGCGGGGTCGAAACTCGCGGAAAAAAAATGAACAAAGGAGGCTCCGTACGAGGATAAGAACGAAAAAACCAGAGTTAAAAAAAAAAAAAAAAAAAAAATTACATTCGGGTCATACGTGTAGCCACGCCCAGCTCGCCCGCGGACGGGATCCCCATCGAGCTCGTCGAGCCGAGCGGCGCTCGCGGGCGGGGTCCGATCCGAGCGGAACCGAACCGGTCGAGCTCTCCGGGGAGCGGCGGGGCGGGATCGGCGCCGAGCTCGCTCCGGGGCGGGGTCGAAACTCGCGGAAAAAAAATGAACAAAGGAGGCTCCGTACGAGGATAAGAACGAAAAAACCAGAGTTAAAAAAAAAAAAAAAAAAAAAAAAAATACATTCGCGTCATACGTGTAGCCACGCCCAGCTCGCCCGCGGACGGGATCCCCATCGAGCTCGTCGAGCCGAGCGGCGCTCGCGGGCGGGGTCCGATCCGAGCGGAACCGAACCGGTCGAGCTCTCCGGGGAGCGGCGGGGCGGGATCGGCGCCGAGCTCGCTCCCGGGCGGGGTCGAAACTCGCGGAAAAAAAATGAACAAAGGAGGCTCCGTACGAGGATAAGAACGAAAAAACCAGAGTTAAAAAAAAAATTAAAAAAAAAAAATTACATTCGGGTCATACGTGTAGCCACGCCCAGCTCGCCCGCGGACGGGATCCCCATCGAGCTCGTCGAGCCGAGCGGCGCTCGCGGGCGGGGTCCGATCCGAGCGGAACCGAACCGGTCGAGCTCTCCGGGGAGCGGCGGGGCGGGATCGGCGCCGAGCTCGCTCCCGGGCGGGGTCGAAACTCGCGGGAAAAAAATGAACAAAGGAGGCTCCGTACGAGGATAAGAACGAAAAAACCAGAGTTAAAAAAAAAAAAAAAAAAAAAAAAAAATTACATTCGGGTCATACGTGTAGCCACGCCCAGCTCGCCCGCGGACGGGATCCCCATCGAGCTCGTCGAGCCGAGCGGCGCTCGCGGGCGGGGTCCGATCCGAGCGGAACCGAACCGGTCGAGCTCTCCGGGGAGCGGCGGGGCGGGATCGGCGCCGAGCTCGCTCCCGGGCGGGGTCGAAACTCGCGGAAAAAAAATGAACAAAGGAGGCTCCGTACGAGGATAAGAACGAAAATACCAGAGTTAAAAAAAAAAAAAAAAAAAAAAAAAAAAATTACATTCGGGTCATACGTGTAGCCACGCCCAGCTCGCCCGCGGACGGGATCCCCATCGAGCTCGTCGAGCCGAGCGGCGCTCGCGGGCGGGGTCCGATCC
>BSBK01004099.1:172500-185768 GCA_027943335.1 Chamaecyparis obtusa
ACTCGTCTGCAAGTTTAACTCCACAGACAGAGAGGACTTTGCCCTGCAAACCAGAGCAAGACGATAGTGCCTCGTAGAAAATGAAGACGAGATGGCCAAGACCGCACTTGTGTACAAGGCAACCAACCTTTCATCGCACTCCGGGCCACGCTAAAAACACTAGGAAAGGCTTAAAGGGTGGAGAGTGGGACAACGATGAAATATGAAAGCAGGACACTCACCTTACGTGCAACGATTCCCAACACTTGTTACTGTCGGAGCTCATGTATCGCAAAGATGGAACGTGCCAAGTGCCAAGGCCCATGGCAAATGCAACTGTCGTAAACTTCGGAACAAGCGCATCTTTCAGTCAAACAAATGACATACACACTGTCGCAATTCTCTACGACACTCGTGCGTGGCAAAATTCAACTAAATATGAAGATGAGAACTTCCAACTGCACAAGGGCTGGGCAGAACTACAAGAAATGCTCACTCCGCAATTTATTATCGCGCCTACCATCTCGGAAAGGGGTACAAGTGCACACGTTCATCCAAGCAAAGAGGATGAAATGGAGTGAAGGGGCAAGATCCAAAAGTTCCGGAGGTACAACTCCGAGAACAATCGAGAGCAATGCCGAATTACATGTCAACTCTGTTACTAGGCAAACAAGTGTTGTACCTGAAGAAATCGACAGTCCTCACAATGGCCCGAGGCCAATGCTCCGACTTAATCAATTTTCTCCAACAAACGCCATGCCACCTTTCACAAAGGGATTTTATCCATCCAAAACCGAATTAATCACTTGCAGCAAAGTGACCCAAGAGCTAGACGGGGGCTGACCCAGTAATTGTCTTCCATGTCACTACAACGAAACATTTGAACGACAACCGCTGTCGAACCCTTTCCAACTTGCACCGTCGAGTGACACAAAAGACACTACCATGGGCATGGGCAGCCCCCGCATAGCAAACGGGTGCCCTAATGCGCCCCTCCAATAGAATCAGTGCTAGTGCTCAAATTTTATATCTGAGCTACCAATCCGTCCAAGCACCAGCACTGATTCTCTTGGAGGGCCGCACCTACCCAAACGACTCAGAAGCTATACGCCGGTCCATTCACAAGAACGGAACTATCTCCGGCCAACTCCCTGTGAAGGCCGCATCTCTCCGTTCCACGCATGCAAGAACCAACGCATAGCTAACGAGTACCCGGATAGGATTCGCGGAAAGTACATAGCAAATCGCTTGTACCAAAGCGAACCGAAAGCTAGACGGGGGCTGACCCGAAGATTGCCTTCCATGTCACTGCGACGACACATTCGAACGACAACCGCTGCCGAACACTTTCCGACTTGCACCGTTGAGTGACCCGAAAGACAGGACTTTGGGCAGCCCCCGCATAGCAATCAGGTGGCTTCATGCCCCTCTAATAGAATCAGTGCTAGTGATCCGATTTTAAATCCGACTTACTCATCCGTCCGCGCACAAGCTCTGATTCTATTAGAGGGGCATGGGGGAGCTTCCGCGAACTACTACTCCCCTATATAAGTTATTAGTCCGGGTCTTTCTCTTCCGTAGAAATTTGAGACGTTGAGAATGGCTCCCAAACAATTCAAATCTTCCAAAAATTCAAGTGAAACGATGAGGAAAAAGCTCACAAAAAAATCAAATCTTCAAAAAATTCAAGTGAAACGAACAGAATAGCTCACAAAAAATTCAGGTCTTCCGAAAAAATCGAAGGGAAACGAAAAGAACAACTAGCAAAACATTCAAATTTTCCAAAACTTCAAGTAAAAGAAAGAACATAGCTCACCAAAAAAATCCATTTCTTCCAAAAACTCAAGTGAATCGAAGAGAGTAGGCTCACAAAAAATTAAAATCTTCCAAAAAAAAATCAAAGGAAACAAAAGAGGAGATCGCAAAAAATTCGAATCTTCCAATGAAACAAAAATGAGAATAGCAAACAAAAAATTCAAATCTTAATGCAGCATGCGACAGAGCAAATCGCTTGTGCCAAGCGACCCGGGAGCTAGACGGGGGCTGACCCAAAAATTGCGTTTCTTGTCAATGCGACGATGCGTTGGAACGACAACCGCTGTCGAACCCTTTCCTACTTGCAACGTCGACTGACACAAAAGACACGATCCTGGACAGGCCCCGCATAGAAAGCGGGTGGCCTAATGCGCCCCTCCAATAGAATCAGCGCTAGTGCTCAGATTTTAAATCCGAGATACCCAGCACTGATTCTCTTGGAGGGGGGCACCTACCCAAACGACTCAAAAGCTATACGCGGCTCCATTCACAAAAACAGAACTATCTCCGGCCAACTCCCTGTGAAGGCCGCATCTCTCCGTTCCGCTCGTGTAAGAGCCAACGCGTAGCTAACGAGTACGTGGATAGGGTTCGCGGAAAGTACATAGCAAATCACTTGTACCAAAGTGACCCGAAAGCTAGACAGGGGCTGACCCGTAGATTGCCTTCCATATCACTGCGACGACGCATTGGAACGACAACCGCTGCCGAACCCTTTCCGACTTGCACCGTCGAGCGACCCGAAAGACAGGACTTTGGGCAGCCCCCGCATAGCAATCAAGTGGCTTCATGCCCCTCTAATAGAATCAGTGCTGGTGATCCCATTTTGAAATCCGACCTACACATCCGTCCGATCACCGGCAATGATTCTATAAGAGGGGTATGGGGGAGCTTCCGCGAACAACACACAACTCCTCCCCTATATAAGTTATTAGTCCGAGTCTTGCTCTTGAGTGGAAATTTAAGCCGAAGAAACTGGCTCCCAAAAAATTCAAATCTTCCAAAAATTCAAGTGAAACGATGACAAAAAGCTCACAAAAAATCAAATCTTCCAAAAATTCAAGTGAAACGAACAGAATAGATCACAAAAAATTCAAGTCTTTCGAAAAAATCTAGGAAAACGAAAAGAATAGCTAGAAAACAAAATTCAAATCTTCCAGAAATTCAAGTAAAACAAAGAACATGGCTCACCAAAATAATTCATCTTCCAAAAATTCGTCATTCTTACCGCAATCCATCATCTTATCCGTCATAACGCGTATCCAACATATCCACGAGGAGGTAACCCAACTCGCTCGCATAGTTCCTCAAGTCAGATAACAATGCATCTAGATGAATCCAAATCGTTTTCGATCGAGACTTAGCAACTAATGTCGCACCCGCCTAGATTGACTTGAGATCCAATCCGCCGACACATATGATAACTAACTGATTCCAATGCAAAGCATCTTGAGCCATTGCGCACTCAAGTATCGGAAGTCGAAGCGACATAGCAAGTAGCTTGTACCAAGTGACCCGGGAGCTAGACGGGGGCTGACCCGAAGATCGCCTTTCTTGTCAATGCGACGATGTGTTGGAACGACAACCGCTGTCGAACCCTTTCCGAAGTGCACCGTCGACTGACCCAAAAGTTACGACCCTGGACAGCCCCCGCATAGCAAGCGGGTGGCCTAATGCGCCCCTCCAATAGAATCAGTGCTAGTGTTCATATTTTAAATCCGAGCTACCAATCCGTCCGAGCACCAGCACTGATTCTCTTGGAGGGGCGCACCTACCCAAACGACTCAAAAGCTATATACGCGGCTCCATTCACAAGAGCAGAACTATTTCCGGCCAACTCCCTGTGAAGGCCGCATCTCTTCGTTCCACGCATGCAAGAGCCAACGCATAGCTAACGAGTACCCGGATAGGGGTTCGCGGAAAGTACATAGCAGATCGCTTGTACCAAAGCAACCCAAAAGCTAGACGGGGGCTGACCCGAAGATCGCCTTCCATGTCACTGCGACGACGCATTGGAACGACAACCGCTGCCGAACCCTTTCCGACTTGCACCGTCGAGCGACCTTCGAAAGACGGGACTTTGAGCAGCCCCCGCATAGCAATCAGGTGGCTTCATGCCCCTCTAATGGAATCAGTGCTGCTGATCGCGTTTTGAAATCTGACCTAATCATCCGTCCGTCTGTCGGATTTCAAAACGGGATCACCAGCACTGATTCTATTAGAGGGGCATGGGGGAGATTCCGCGGACAACACCTCCCCTATATAAGTTATTAGTCCAAGTCTTGCACTTCCGTAGAAATTTGAGCCGACGAGAATATCTCACAAAAATTTCAAATCTTTCAAAAATACGAGTGAAACAAAAAGAATAGATCACAAAAAATTCAGAAATTCCAAAAATTCAATTGAAACGAAGAGAATAGCTCACAAAAAAATCAAGGGAAAAAAAGAGAATAGCTCACAAATAAAATCAAATCTCCCAAAAATGCAAGTGAAACGAAGAGACTACAATCACAAAAAATGCACAACTTCCAAATATTCAATTGAAACGAAGAGAATAGCTCACAAAAAATGCAAGTCTTACAAAAAAATCAAGGGAAACAAAACAGAATAGCTCACAAAAAATTCAAATCTTCCAAAAAAACCAAGTGAAACAAACAGAATAGCTCACAAAAAATTCAAATCTTGCAAACATTCAAGTGAAAACGAAGAGAATAGCTCACAAAAACATTCAAAACTTCCAAAAATTCAAGTGAAAAGAATAAAATAATAGCCCACAAAAAATTCAAGTCTTCCAAAACAAAAACCAAGGAAAAACGAAGAGAATAGCTCACAAAAAATCCAAAACTTCAAGTCAAAACGAAGAGAATTTTACTACCTCGCAACAAACAAAATTCAAATCTCGCAAAAATTCAAGTGAAACGAAGAGACTTAACTCAAAAAATTCAAATCTTCTTGCGACATGCAGACCCAAGAGCTAGACGGGGGCTCGCCCACAGATCGACTTCAGTATCACTATGACGACGCGCTGGAACGACTACCGCTGTCGAACCCTTCTCTGACTTCCGCCATCGAGTGACCCAAAAGACACGACCCAAGGGAGCCCACGCATAAAAATTGGGTGGCTTCATGCCCCTCCAATAGAATCTGTGCTGCTGCTCACATTTTTAAATCCGAGCGGCAAATCCGTCCGAGCACCAACACTCATTCACTTGGAGGGGCACCTATCCAAACGACCGAAAAGCTATACGCGGCTCCATTCGCAAGGCACGGAACTGTTTCAGGCCAACTCCCTGTGAAGGCCGCATCTCTGCGTTCCATGCGTGCTAGAGCCAACACATAGCTAACGAGTACCGGGATAGGTGTTCGCGGAAAGTACATAGCAGATCGCTTGTACCAAAGCAACCCAAGAGCTAGACAGGGGCTGACCCGAAGATCGCCTTCCATGTCGCTGCGACGACGCATTGGAACGACAACCGCTGCCGAACCATTTCCGACTTGCGCCGTCGAGCGACCTGAAAGATGAGACTTTGAGCAGCCCACGCATAGCAATCAGGTGGCTTCATGCCCCTATAATGGAATCAGTGCTGCTGATCCCGTTTTGAAATCCGACCTAATCATCCATCCGTCTGTCGGATTTCAAAACGGGATCACCAGCACTGATTCCATTAGAGGGGCATGGGGGAGCTTCCGCGAACAACACCTCCCCTATATAAGTTATTAGTCCAAGTATTGCACTTCCGTAGAAATTTGAGCCGAAGAGAATATCTCACAAAAATTTCAAATCTCTCAAAAATATAAGTGAAACAAAGAAGAATAGATCACAAAAAATTCAAAACTTCCAAAAATTCAATTGAAACGAAGAGAATAGCTCACAAAAAATGCAAGTCTTGCAAAAAAAATTCAAAGGAAAAGAAGAGAATAGCTCACAAAAAAAATCAAATCTCCCAAAAAATGCATCATGCATAACTTCCAAAAATTCAATTGAAACGAAGAGAATAGCTCACAAAAAATGCAAGTCTTCCAAAAAAATCAAAGGGAAATAAAGAGAATAGCTCACAAAAAATTCAAATCTTCCAAAAAACCAAGTGAAACGAAGAGACTACATCACAAAAAATGCATAACTTCCAAAAATTCAATTGAAACGAAGAGAATAGCTCACAAAAAACGCAAGTCTTCCCAAAAAAAAACAAAAAAAAAAAAAACAAAGGGAAACAAAGAGAATAGCTCACAAAAATTCAAATCTTCCAAAAAAAACCAAGTGAAACAAAGAGAATAGCTCACAAAAATTTCAAATCTTGCAAAAATTCAAGTGAAACGAAAGATAATAGCTCACAAAAAAATTCAGAACTTCCAAAAATTCAAGTCTTCCAAAAAAAAATCAAGGAAAAACGAAGACTTAAACTCACGAAAAATTCAAATCTCCTTGCGGCATGCAGACCCAAGAGCTAGACGGGGGCTCGCCCACAAATCGACTTCAGTATCACTATGATGACGCGCTGGAACGACTACCGTTGTCGAACCCTTCTCCGACTTGCGCCATCGAGTGACCCAAAAGAGGCGACCCAGGGGAGCCCCCGCATAGCAATCGGGTGGCTTCATGCCCCTCCAATAAAATCAGGCATGCTACTCACATTTTAAATCCGAGCCGCAAATCCGTCCGAGCACCAGCACTGATTCACTTGGAGGGGCACCCTATCCAAACGACCCAAAAGCTATACGCGGCTCCTTTCGCACGCACAGAACTGTTTCAAGCCGACTCCCTGTGAAGGCCGCATCTCTCCGTTCCACCCATGCAAGAAACAACGCATAGCTAACGAATACCCGGATAGGGTTTCGCGGAAAGTACAAGCAGATCGCTTGTACCAAAGCAACCCAAAAGCTAGACGGGGGCTGACCCGAAGATCGCCTTCCATGTCACAGCGACGACGCATTGGAACGACAACCGCTGTCGAACCCTTCCCGACTTTGCGTCATCGAGCGACCCGAAAGACGGGACTTTGAGCAGCCCCCGCATAGCAATCAGGTGGCTTCATGCCCCTCTAATGGAATCAGTGCTGCTGATCCCGTTTTGAAATCCGACCTAATCATCCGTCCGTCTGTCGGATTTCAAAACGGGATCACCAGCACTGATTCTATTAGAGGGGCATGGGGGAGCTTCCGCGGACAACACCTCCCCTATATAAGTTATTAGTCCAAGTATTGCACTTCCGTAGAAATTTGAGCCGAAGAGAATATCTCACAAAAATTTCAAATCTCTCAAAAATACAAGTGAAACAAAGAACAATAGATCACAAAAAATTCAAAACTTCCAAAAATTCAATTGAAATGAAGAGAATAGCTCACAAAAAATCCAAGTCTTGCAAAAAAAATCAAGGAAAAAGAAGAGAATAGCTCACAAAAAAATCAAATTTCCCAAAAATGCAAGTGAAACGAAGAGACTACATCACCAAAAAATGCATAACTTCCAAAAATTCAATTGAAACGAAGAGAATAGCTCACAAAAAATGCAAGTCTTCCAAAAAAAAATCAAGGGAAACAAAGAGAATAGCTCACAAAAAATTCAAATCTTCGAAAAAACCAAGTGAAACAAAGAAGAATAGCTCACAAAAAATTCAAATCCTGCAAAAATTCAAGTGAAAGGAAGAGAATAGCTCACAAAAAATTCAAAACTTCAAAAAATTCAAGTGAAACGAAGAGAATAGCTCACAAAAAATTCAAAACTTCCAAAAATTCAAGTGAAACGAAGAGAATAGCTCACAAAAAACTTCAAATCTCGCAAAAACTCCAGTGAAACGAAAAAGACTTAACTCACAAAAAATTCAAATCTTCTTGCCGCATGCAGACCCAAATGCTAGACCGGGGCTCGCCCACAGATCGACTTCAGTATCACTAATGACGACGCGCTGGAACAACTACCGTTGTTGAACCCTTCTCCGACTTGCGCCATCGAGTGACCCAGAAGAGACGACCCAGGGGAGCCCCCGCATAGCAATCAGGTGGCTTCATGCCCCTCCAATAAAATCAGGCATGCTACTCACATTTTAAATCCGAGCCGCAAATCCATCCGAGCACCAGCACTGATTCACTTGGAGGGGCACCCTATCCAAACGACCCAAAAGCTATACGCGGCTCCATTCGCACGCACAGAACTGTTTCAGGCCGACTCCCTGTGAAGGCCGCATCTCTTCGTTGCACACATGCAAGAGACAACGCATAGCTAACGAGTACCCGGATAGGGTTTCGCGGAAAGTACATAGCAGATCGCTTGTACCAAAGCAACCCAAAAGCTAGACGGGGGCTGACCCTAAGATCGCCTTACATGTCACAACGACGACGCATTGGAACGACAACCGCTGTCGAACCCTTTCCGACTTGCGCAATCGAGCGACCCGAAAGACGGGACTTTGAGCAGCCCACGCATAGCAATCAGGTGGCTTCATGCCCCTGTAATGGAATCAGTGCTGCTGATCCCATTTTGAAATCTGACCTAATCATCCGTCCGTCTGTCGGATTTCAAAACGGGATCACCAGCACTGATTCTATTAGAGGGGCATGGGGGAGCTTCCGCGGACAACACCTCCCCTATATAAGTTATTAGTCCAAGTATTGCACTTTCGTAGAAATTTGAGCCGAAGAGAATATCTCACAAAAATTTCAAATCTCTCAAAAATACAAGTGAAACAAAGAGAATAGATCACAAAAAATTCAAAACTTCCAAAAATTCAATTGAAATGAAGAGAATAGCTCACAAAAAATCCAAGTCTTGCAAAAAAAAAATCAAGGGAAAAGAAGAGAATAGCTCACAAAAAATGCAAGTCTTCCAAAAAAAAACAAGGGAAACAAAGAAAATAGCTCACAAAAAATTCAAATCTTCCAAAAAACCAAGTGAAACAAAGAAGAATAGCTCACAAAAAATTCAAATCCTGCAAAAATTCAAGTGAAACGAAGAGGATAGCTCACAAAAAACTCAAAACTTCCAAAAATTCAAGTGAAACGAAGAGAATAGCTCACAAAAAATTTAAGTGAAACGAAGAGAATAGCTCACAAAAACTTCAAATCTCGCAAAAACTCCAGTGAAACGAAAAAAAGAAAAAGACTTTAACTCACAAAAAATTCAAATCTTCTTGCGGCATGCAGACCCAAGTGCTAGACGGGGGCTGCACACAGATCGACTTCAGTATCACTAATGACGACGCGCTGGAACGACTACCGTTGTCGAACCCTTCTCCGACTTGCGCCATCGAGTGACCCAAAAGAGACGACCCAGGGGAGCCCCCGCATAGCAATCAGGTGGCTTCATGCCCCTCAAATAAAATCAGGCATGCTCCTCACATTTTAAATCTGAGCCGCAAATCCGTCCGAGCACCAGCACTGATTCGCTTGGAGGGGCACCCTATCCAAACGACCCAAAAGCTATACGCGGCTCCATTCGCACGCACAGAACTATTTCAGGCCGACTCCCTGTGAAGGCCGCATCTCTCCGTTCCACACATGCAAGAGCCAATGCATAGCTAACGAGTACCCGGATAGGGGTTCGCGGAAAGTACATAGCAGATCGCTTGTACCAAGCGACCCAAAAGCTAGACAAGGGCTAACCCGAAGATCGCCTTCCATGTCACTGCGACGACGCATTGGAACGACAACCGCTGTCGAACCCTTTCCGACTTGCGCCGTCGAGCGACTCGAAAGACGGGACTTTGAGCAGCCCCCGCATAGCAATCAGGTGGCTTCATGCCCCTCTAATGGAATCAGTGCTGCTGATCCCGTTTTGAAATCCGACCTGCTCATCCATCCGTCCGTCGGATTTCAAAACGGGATCACTAGCACTGATTCTATTAGAGGGGCATGGGGGAGCTTCCGCGGACAACACCTCCCCTATATAAGTTATTAGTCCAAGTATTGCACTTCCGTAGAAATTTGAGCCGAAGAGAATATCTCACAAAAATTTCAAATCTCTCAAAAATACAAGTGAAACAAAGAAGAATAGATCACAAAAAATTCAAAACTTCTAAAAATTCAATTGAAACGAAGAGAATAGCTCACAAAAAATGCAAGTCTTGCAAAAAAAAATTCAAGGGAAAAGAAGAGAATAGCTCACAAAAAAAATCAAATCTCCCAAAAATGCAAGTGAAACGAAGAGACTACATCACAAAAAATGCATAACTTCCAAAAATTCAATTGAAACGAAGAGAATAGCTCACAAAAAATGCAAGTCTTCCAAAAAAATCAAAGGAAACAAAGAGAATAGCTCACAAAAAATAGCTAGCTTGTGGCCCGGACGATCCGATCTCATGAAAACTGACTACATACCCGTGGCTCGGATCGACAAGCTAGCTCGGATCGGCGATCTGAGCTCATTCCATCATGCATTCCCGTCTTCTACTCCATAAATGACTCACCTCTTTGTATTCACTTGAGAACTAAACATCCTTTAGTTCAGCTCGAATCACAACGTGCACTAGAATCCGTTCCAGCTCGGGTCTCATCTCAAAGATCCTTGCATTCACCAACAACACCTCCCCTATATAAGTTATTAGTCCAAGTCTTGCTCTTCCGTAGAAATTTGAGGCGAAGAGAACAACTCGCAACAAATCCAAATCTTCCAAAAAATCAAGGGAAATGGGGAGAATAGCTCACAAATAATTCAAATCTTCAAAAAAATCAAGTGAAACGAGGAGAATAGCTCACAAAAAATTCAAATCTTCCAAATATCAAACCCAAAAGCTTCGCACACATTACAAATCAAACAGCTTGTACCGAGCGACCCAAACGCTAGACAAGGGCTCACCCTTAATAAGAGAATCAGTGTTTGACTTGTGGGCCGGGCGAGCCGATCTCATGAAAACTGCCTACATACCCGTGGCTCAGATCAGCGAGCTGACTCGGATCGTCGATCTGAGCTCATTCCATCATGCATTCCCGTGTTCTACTCCATAAAACGACTCACCTCTTTGTATTCACTTGAGAACTGAACATCCTTTAGCTCAGCTTGAATCACAACGCGCACTAGAATCCGTTCCAGCTCGGGTCTCATCTCAAAGATCCTTTCATTCACCAACAACACCTCCCCTATATAAGTTATTAGTCCAAGTCTTGCTCTTCCGTAGAAATTTGAGGCGAAGAGAACAACTCTCAAAAATTCCAATTCTTCCAAAAAAATCAAGGGAAACGGGGAGAATAGCTCACAAATAATTCAAATCTTCAAAAATATCAAGTGAAACGAGGAGAATAGCTCACAAAAAATTTAAATCTTCCAAATATCAACCCAAAAGCTTTGCACACATTACAAATCGAACAGCTTGTACCGAGCGACCCAAACGCTAGACAAGGGCTCACCCTTAATAAGAGAATCGATGTTTGACTTGTGGGCCGGGCGAGCCGATCTCATGAAAACTACCTACATACCCATGGCTCGGATCAGCGAGCTGGCTCGGATCGACGAGATAGCTCGGATCGACGATCTGAGATCATTCCATCATGCATTCCCATGTTCTACTCCATAGAATGACTCACCTCTTTGTATTCACTTGAGAACTGAACATCCTTTAGCTCAGCTCGAATCACAACGCGTACTAGAATCCGTTCCAGCTCGGATCTCATCTCAATGATTCTTACATTCACCAACAACACCTCCCCTATATAAGTTATTAGTCCGAGTCTTGCTCCCCCGTAGAAATGCTCGCCAACGCCGAAAGGTCACAAAAAATTTAAATCTCATAAATGACTCAGCTCGACGGGCTGGCTCGGATCGTACATACCCGTGGCTCGGATCGACGAGCTAGCTCGGATCGGCGATCTGAGCTCATTCCATCATGCATTCCCATGTTCTACTCCATAGAATGAGTCACCTCTTTGTATTCACTTGAGAACTGAACATCCTTTAGCTCAGCTCGAATCATAACGCGCACTAGAATCCGTTCCAGCTCGGGTCTCATCTCAGTGATCCTTACATTCACCAACAACACCTCCCCTATATAAGTTATTAGTCCGAGTCTTACTCCCCCGTAGAAATGCTCGCCAACGCCGAAAGGTCACAAAAAATTTAAATCTTGTAAAAGACTCAGCTCGACGGGCTGGCTCGGATCGCCGAGCTGGCTCGGATCGCCGAGCTGGCTCGGATCGCCGAGCTGGCTCGGATCGCCGAGCTGGCTCGGATCGCCGAGCTGGCTCGGATCGCCGAGCTGGCTCGGATCGCCGAGTTGAGCTCAATCCATCATGCATTCCCGTGTTCTACTCCATGGAATAACTCGCCTATTTGTAATCACTTGAGAATTCAACATCCTTTAGCTCAACTCGAATCACAACGCGCACTAGAATCCGTTCCAGCTCGGGTCTCATCTCAAAGATCCTTCCATCCACCAACACCACCTCCCCTATATAAGTTATTAGTCCAAGTCTTGCTCCCCCGTAGAAATGCTCGCCGACACGGATAGGTCACGAAAACTTTAAATCTCGTAAAAGACTCAGCTCGACAAGCTAGCTCGAATCCGTGAGCTGGCTCGGATCGACGAGCTGAGCTCAATCCATCATGCATTCCCGTGTTCTACTCCATAGAACAACTCACCTATTTGTATTCACTTGAGAACTCAACATCCTTTAGCTCAGCTCGAATCACAATGGGCACTAGAATCCATTCCATCTCGAGTCTCATCTCAAAGATCCTTACATCCACCAACAACACCTCCCCTATATAAGTTATTAGTCCGAGTCTTGCTCCCACGTAGAAATGCTTGCCGACGCCGATAAGTCACAAAAACTTAAAATCTCGTAAAAGGCTCGGATCGCCAAGCGAGCTGGCTCGGATCACCGAGCGAGCTGACTCGAATCGGCGAGCTGGCACGGTTTGCCGAGCGAGCCGGCTCGGTTTTCCAAGCTGGCTGGCTCGGATCGCCGAGCCGGCTCGGCTCAAATCGGATCGGATCCATCATGCATTCCCGTGTTCTACTCCATAAAACAACTTGCCTATTTGTATTCCTTTGAGAACTCAATATCCTTTAGCTTAGCTCTAATCACAATGCGCACTAGAATTTGTTCCAGCTTGGGTCTCATCTCAAAAATCCTCACATCCACCAACAACACCTCCCCTACGAGGATAAGTTATTAGTCCGAGTCTTTCTCCCCCATACAAATGCTTGCCGACGTCGATAGGTCGCAAAAAATTTAAATCTCGTAAAAGGCTCAACTTGACGAGCTGGCTCGGATCGTCGAGCTGGCTCAGATCGACAAGCTGGATCGGATCAACGAGCTGGCTCGGATCCGCGAGATGAGCTCAATCCATCATGCATTCCTGAGTTCTACTCCATAGAACAACTCGCCTATTCATATTCACTTGAGAACTCAACATCCTTAAGCTCAGCTCGAATCGTCTATGCACGAACCCATGCATAGCATTCAGGTATCAAATGGCATATCCAAAAATATCCGTAGAGAGCTAGCAAATCAATCATAGGCAGCATTGGCATAGATCGAGGTGA
>BSBK01004100.1:0-5000 GCA_027943335.1 Chamaecyparis obtusa
TTTTAATCTTGGCTTTTGACAACATAATTTTATTTTTTTCTTATAGTCATTCTCATAATCTTGACATGTCCTTAACCACTTTGTAAGGAAGAGATAAGATTTGTTTCCTAATTTTCACCCAAGGATTCTCTTGTTTCTAAACGTTATCTATTTTATTTTGATGGATCGTAATTTTATATTAATTTGGTTGATCTCATGAAAGAGTCAATTTTTCAGCTTTAAATAATCTACAACAACATTCCTTACAATAGCTAGAAAGTTAGGCACAATCTTGTAATCATAATTTAGAATTGGCAAATATTTTATGAGCTTAGAAGGAAAATAAGGTATTCACTCATAATTCATGAAAATAAAAGATTCCCTACATGGACCTTGCCAAAAAAATTAGTTGAGGCATTGCCAAAAGAAATGAAAATGACACAAGCCCTAGTATGTAAGTTTTTTTTGCTAACCTTAGGGATTTTTCCTTCCCATTTCAAGAAAATAGGGTAAAAGTAAGCATCAATACTCCAATCCTTGCCCTTCAAAAAATTTCTAAAAATCCTCCTTGAATATCTCCTCATCATCTCTAGAAGAAATAGCAAAATATCTACTCTTTCTTTTCAAAGGGAACAGGAGAATATTTAATTATACAAAAATAAGAAGCATTCCCTCATGGAAAAGAGAATTTCTCTTGTATTTTCTATGTTGAGTAATGCTTGTAGTGTGTGTGTGTGTGTGTGTGTGTGTGTGTGTATGTCTACACATATGCATATGGATGTGTGTGCATGTGTCTGTAATTTATAGATGGACTCATGGGCTAATTGTGTAATTAAATTTAATCAATTTAATTTCATACTTAATCAATTCTCAAAAATTAATTGATTCCGTGAGCCAAAAAAATGAACCACAATCAAAATTCCCATGTGGCTCAGGAAATTAATTACTTTGATTTAATTAAATACCAAATATTCCCTTAACTGATGTCACTTGTCAATAAATGAGTTAAAATTTAATAACCACCTTGCATAATTTAACTGATAGGAGAAAAGCACAAGGATTACTCACATGCCTTTGTTATCTCCACCAACCATTTCAATTGATGAATCTTGACTATTCATTTCAAATGCACTCATTTGGTGCCCTCGAGAATCTACAAAACCACATAAAATCAATTCATTTGCATATAGAAAATTTCATTAAGAAGATTAAGCTAGTTTGAGATTCAAATCTTGTAGTGTGATATCATAATTGTAGTTAATTACATCATTTAATCTCATTTCTCATCAAATTTGATAATGTAGTTTCATAATTAGCTTGCATCTTATATCAATTTCATCAATATAGCATAATTCAATCATTTTTTTATGACATATTAATAAAATTTGTAAACTTTAGAGACATTTACTTCAATTTTATGAGTTTTCATTCATAGGATCTAAAATGCATTATAAGAGAAATAAATCAGATTAGAGAATCCTCATGATTAGGAAAAAATATGATTCTTTTATTGAATTTTGATTGTTATTTTAATTATATTTTGATGTGATAACTTATTGATCTAATGTCCTATTCAAGTTGTGGTTTCTAGATAGGTACACAAATTGACACAATAAAACATAGAAGATTATGTGGATCATACATTAGCAAAATCAATTAGTAGAAAAGATAAGTTGAAGGATTTATGAAAAATATTTGATAGAATGAAGCATTTTAGGTTGTGGTTAAATCCAAATAAGTGTCCCTTCATAGTGACTTTTGAGAAACTCCTAGGATATATTATTTTGATAAAGGGTATTAAAGTTTATCTTTCTCAAGTTAAAGTGACGAAGGAGATTCTACGACCAAATAACATAAGCCATTTGAGGTCTCTCCAAGGAAAAATAAAGTCAATCATAAGGTTCATATCCCAATTAGAGGATAAATCACAACCATTCACAAAATTTCTACACAAAACCTATCTTACCTTCCAATGGGATAAAGAATGTGAACAATCCTTCAACAAGATAGACAAGTATTTGGAAATTATTCCTATCTTGATGTCTATTATTCAAGATAAACTATTGTTACTATATATTTTAGTAGATGAAACATCATTTAGATAATTATTAGCACAAAAAGATGAAATAGGAAGAGGAGAAACCATAGAGTACATCAATAAGACATTGGTAGCATACAAAATCAATTACAAAACTATATAAAAAGCATGTTTGATATTATCCTTTGCATCACAAAAAATGAGACACTACTTAATATCTCACTCAGATAAGCTCATTTCTACAATAGATTCACTCAAACATCTTCAAAACAAAGTAACAGTGACAAAAATAGTAGCAAAAATGGTAATGATACTTAGAGAGTTTGATAGTGAGTTTGTCAATGATAAATATATCAAATGACAAGTCATCGTAGAGAAATTAGATGAAGAACCTTTACAAAATGAGAGACCATTAAGGATATATTTTCCTACTGAAACTATCCTCACAACAAATGCATATTATGGAAACTATAGTTTTGATGACCCATTCATGCAACAAGGATCCAAAGAAGGAATGCTATTCTTTACACCTCAAGATTATACTATCCCCAAAATATACATATTGATTTTTGATGCACCAACAAAATAGAATAATATGAAGCCCTAGCTATTGGTTTGAAGATGCCACTAGAAATGAAAATCATTGAATTACATATATATATAGTGACTCATAGCTAATAGTTAATCAATTCAATAATGAATATCAAATGAAATAATAAAAGAGGATACCATATAAGTAAATGGTAAATGACCTCAAGAAATACTTTGTATACATCACATTTGAATAGAATCTAAGAGTAGATAACAAAGTAGTTTATCCAATGAAAACTTTAGCTTCTTTTCTACAAATTCTAGATCAATAAATCTACTATGAGTTTTTGGTGGAAGGGTTACCTTATCCCTCCTTTTATTGTCTTGATTACCATCTTTGTTACAAGTAGTGGTTTTTGTTGCATGAAAACATTGACCTATTAGTGCTCGATACAACCACTAGACTTATAGAAGATATAAGAGGCAATTAAGCCATGTTGCCAATCCCAAGGGGACCGCTAACCATTTTTCCAACAATCTCGCCCTCATCATTACCCAAGGGGATTCAAACCTATGACCAAGATCTGATACCACTTGTTATAAGTAGTGGGTTTTGTTGCACCAAAATATTGACTTGTTAATGCTCGATACAACCACTAGACTTATAGAAGAGACAAGGGGTGATTAAGCCATTTCTTGAATCCTGAGGGGAGTGCTCACCATTTTTCCAACAATCTTATCTTGCAAATACTATTTACCACAATTCCTCCCAATATGGAAAAATATACTCTTACCTTAAATATAATAACCTTCCTAAATATTTCTTGAAAAACCAAAAGTAAAACATTATCTATCAAGCCTCGCATTACATTATCATAGTTAAAAAATTACATCGACAAGGTCTTGATGGTACTTTAATGAGATGTTTAGAATGATAAGAATATGATAATTCCTTTCATGATGTTCATTAAGGTATATGTGGATCACATTCAATTATCTCACTCTTGCTAAGAAACTCTTGAGAATCTGATATTATTGGCCAACCATAGAAAAGGATGTTTTCTAATTTATCAAATATTGGAGAAAATGTGAACTCCATGGGAATCTCATTCATGTGCCAACACAAGGTTTGCTACCTTTTATCATACATTTTCCCTTTTTTAATTTGGTTTTTGATTTGATTACTTAGATATACCAATATTATTTAAAGAGATACAAGTTCATCATATTTTCAACTAAATATTTCACAAAGTGGGTTGAGTCTACACCTTTGATCACAACTACTAGGAAAAAAATATTAATATTCATATTGAATTACATAATATTCTCATATAGTACCACTTATTCTATAATGTCTGACAATGGAAAATAATTTAAGAACATGGATGTCACTGAGCTTTGTGAAATGTTTCATATTTAGAAACATTTATCTTCTATCTATTATCGACAAGGAAATGGAGAAATAGAAGAAACTAATAAAAAAATTCTTTTTTTTTTTGCATAGAATAGTTCAAGAAGTTGGTAGAGAATGATATCATCAAATTAATCCTTCTTTATGGGAATATCATACTATCATTAGAACCCAAACATGAGCCACTACATATGCCCTTATTCATGAATCAAAAATTGTATTTCCAATTAAATTTGAATTTACATCCTTCATAGTATCTTTAAGAGAGATTATACGTAATTAGGAGTGCAAGATATCTCTCTTTTAAGAAATAGAATTGTTAGAGGATCATCAATAAGAGGCCTTTAATAAAATTTGAGTTTATTAGAAGAGAATGTATAGTTGGTACTATCACATGGTCAATCCTAGGGAATTTTAAGTTGGTGATTTAGTATTGAGGGATAAGCCTAGAACATAACAAGGCAGAGAAAAGAAAGGGAAACTTGAACCTGTGAGGCCTCACCCCGACCCATCATAGCATCTTTTCTTATTCACATTTTGATACATTGATACACTTTTTGATCTATTCTGATAGAGACTCGAGATACTATATTTTGATGATGATTATTATGCCATGTGGATCACCTTATGATGCACATTAGAATTTAGAGTATGTTGAGATTTTGATTATGCATATTTAGTAGTGTGATTTGATGGGAATATTGGATCATGTTTAAATTTGATTTCTCCACAGGTGACATGTCATAATGATTATGTAATTGTGATGCTTAAGCACTTTGTATGGAAAATTGGATTCTGCATATAGCAATTGGAATTGAATCATGCACATTGATTATGTTGCTAAATTGGGAATTGAATATGTATGTTTCATGTAATGTTATCATCTTGGACTACTGATGCTCAATGTGTAGTGTGTAGGTAAGAGAACCATGGAATTAATCGGAGAACCAAGGTTAAACAAATGTGAATTGATTAAGCCAAGGCATAATCCAACATGGGATTAAAAGCCTCGTTATAATGTGAACTCCTTGTAAATGTGAA
>BSBK01004100.1:10000-238320 GCA_027943335.1 Chamaecyparis obtusa
TTTTTAAAAATGAAAAAGAAGAAAAGTACCATGGTGAAAACCTGGCAAAGTCGCATGTTGATAATTGAAAAAAAAAATTAAAAAAAATTAAAAAATAAAAAATAAAAAATAAATTGAAAAAGAAGAAAGTACCTTGGTGAAACCCTAGAAAATAGGTGCCTTGGTAGTAAAAAAATAATAATATAAAAAAATTGTAATTAACACAAGTTGTGAAAACTTGCAAATAGGTGCTAATTGTAAACTAGCTATGTTAGGAATGGGAACACTGAGAGGGGGGGGGAGTGAATCAGTGTTCACTGTATTTTATCTTTTTACTTTCATCTTTATATTGAACTTAAATGCTTAAGAACTAAATTAAACATTCACATAAATATGAAACATGAAATCAACACATGACACCAATATGGTTATAGAGAAACCCAAATAGGTAAAAACCCCAGTGGGAATTAACACCCACTAATATTCTACACTAGTGTTTTGTGATCCTTGTTAGAATATCCTTAACCCTTTTAGGAGTTGCTTTACAATGCATTAAGTATAGTAGACCTTGTCAAGGGTCAGACCCTATTAGGAGTCTTTTACAATAGTCAATGGTAAGGGAGAGGATGCACTATCCAAGAGCTCACTGCTCAAGTGGTGAAGGCTACAAACTTATGATCTTAGATACATACTATATTTGTAGGATGAACTATCACTGTGACATTGCTTGTTAGATCAGTTCCTTTGAAGTGTTGATGCTTTGACCTCTTGCAAATCTATAATACATATTATACTATCTTTGCACACTTCTTCTCTACTTTTCACAACTCTATATCCACTTCCATACTAAATACGATGGGTGCATCTTATATTTATACGCGCATACAAAATAAACAACTAGGTCAGCCCTTAGACCTATTACATACAATGCTTCCAAATGAATTGGGTTAAGCATGCTTACTAACAAACAAGTATACATGTTGGAAACATAAATACAATATGTGCATAGCCTTTACAACATTACATTATATCCACAAATTGAAATACTAACTGTCAGCTTCATGCTCTGTTCTTCTCTAGAACTCACTAGTTGTGCAACTTCAACTGACTGTATCTTTCTCATACTTACACATATGATCATGTGCTCATAGACTAAGCATGCATATAGTCTAACCAACTTAACTTCTAGGGCACATACCATAATTCTTCCATACGCATGTGCATTGATGCTCTGAGCTATAGGAACTCTATACACTATCCAGTCTTCAACACTTAACTTATTTCTGATCTTCTCATCAAGTGTACTAACTCCAAACTGCTATATGACTTTGTTTCCATAATAAAAACACTATATCAAGTCATATACATTAGTACAACCAACTTTCCAACAATCTCCCCCTTTGTGATTGATGGCAACAAAGGAATATGGCCAAGTTGCTAGTTGTCCTTAATATAAAAAACTTTTTATCATCTATACATATACTTATATCTCCCTATACATATTATGATCCATATCCTATACACAACTCCCCCTTTGAAATTAATGGAAAAGGTGTTTCAAAAAAATGTATCTATACATACTCACTAAGGGAAAACATCCAGATATGCAATCTTTAGGTTCTGGATCTCCTTCTTCCAAAATGTGATCAACGAGTTTCCTATCTAGAGATGGGCACATAATGCATACTAAAGCTTCTCCATCTTCTTCAAATCTGTGGAAGGACCTTGATCATATTTCACCATAGTGGCATCAATCTCCTTTATATTTTGATTTAGAATGTGTAATGAGGGTGCAAGAGCATTCCTCAATTGAGTCTATCTAGCCCATAACTTTGTCATCTATTTTTTTGCCTTCTCAATTTTGTCTATTTGACCTTGGTAGACATTATTGCACATGTTTACATATGTGGATTTGTCTTTCACTGAACTTTTCATTTGCTCAATCATAGCTTTTGCCTCTTTTATTTTCTTGAAATGAGCATCAGTAAGCTTATCTTGATCCATGCATTCTACAATGATTCTTCTTCCTTGATCTACAAATTCTTTTAGGGATGCTTGACTAGTCTTGAGGGAGCTAAAGTCAAGTGCAAAGTTACTAGTCAATTCATTCAATCTCTTCTTCTGCAACTAGGGATGTATATTCTTCAAGGCTTGAGAAATTTCTTTTGAAATGTGAGATGACTATACTTACATCAACAACTGAGTTTATCTTTGACACTTTCTTGTCCTCTGGTAACAAATTGTTCAGAATGTTTACTGATTCTACTAGGAGGGGATTCCTCATTACTTGCTTTTCTTTGGCTTTCTCCATAGCTAGGACAATAAATTTAATCAAGTCTTCTTCTCTCCATGAGTCCAAACTGGATGTGTCAGGTGTCAAACTTGACAACAATGTTGCTGAAGGAGTGATGGGAGTGTTGTCCAACACTTCTTTCTCTACTGACATTTCATCCCTTTTCTCACTTTCTTTTACCTTTTCTTCTTCTTTCTTTTCTTCCTCTTTCTCTATTTTTTCTTTTCCTATTTATTTTTCTTGTTCTTTCTTTTCTTCCATCTTTTCTTCTTCTTTGTCATCATCAGTCAATGCTTCTTCTTGATGAGTGGGTGGTGTGTTGCTGCATAACATTTCAGCTTCTTGTATTCTCACAAAAGCTTCTTCAAACTTATCTATCATTGTCTGTGGCTGCCATTGCAATCTCTACATTTTCAATGAAGATTGTATCATCTTTTTGTGTATCTATTATGGGCATAGACTTTACTACTTCTGTAGGTGTTACCACTATAGGCATTGAATCTAGAGGACCTGTAAATGGTATTTTGGAAGTCTCTGCTACTTTGACTTTCTCACTAGGTGCTTGAGTGATGGGTGTAGACTTAGGTTTCATGTGTTGTTCTAAAAAAACCTTCTCAAAGGCCTTCTCTATTTCCTTAGTTATCAACTCATGGTATTTGTTCATAATGTGTAGTGTTCTCATCTTTTTTCTTGAGTGCAGCTTCACCAAATTCAATAACAGTGACTTTTCTTCAATAGAACATACTGGAAGATTAGAATCAAGTGTTTTTTCCCTGATTCTGAAGTCTTCTTTAGTGGCTTGTCTCTTCAAGGTATCCATAATCTCACATACCTTATCTAGGATAGCTGTCTTCAATTCAAGAACTCTCTTCTTGAATTTTATCATATTTTTTATTAGCTTCTCGTGAATCTATGACTTATGAATTTCATGATATTTGTCATAAAATTTGGCTATCTGATCTAGCCTTCTTTCTTCTACTACTCTAGTCCTTAACACTTGAAGACTAGGTATGAATCCTAATTCTGGAGGTGACTGCACATTTTTTAATTTTCTTCTTGTGGTTGCACTTATAGCTGAAGGGTGATTTTTGATAGTTTTTTTTCTCCTCTTGGGCATCTTAGGAAATGCATCTATGGATTCAATATCAACTATAGCAGTGGGTGCATGACTAATATTATCAATTTTACCCTATTTATCCTTTGGATTATTAGTCTTTTCAATCTTTACCTTTTTCATCTTAGGATCATCAGACTTAGCTTCTACTGTGGATGCACTCTCAATTTCCAAAGCAATCTTTTCTTCCCTTACTTTGTCTAGGTCTACTTGTGTTACTCCATGAATTCTAAGTATTTAAGATGTAATCTTAGAGGCTTTCCTCTTAGTTGCTATGCTATTTAGTTTAGCATCTATCTCTCTTGTCTTCTCCTCATAAGTTCCCCGTCTTGGCTCATTAGGGTTAGTAGGAGCTGAAAGAAATACTTGAGCATATGCTTCCAAAATAAGTTCCTCTACTTCATATCCAAGTGGATGAATCCACTTTGTTCTAGGTACAACTACCTCCATACATGTTGTATCTATTTTAACCATAAAACAAATTGTATCCTTGTGCTTTTCAACAATGTTTTTTGGAATTCTATACCTCATTTTCTTCTTGACCCTAAAGGTCTTCAACTCCAATGTTATATAATCTCTCAATGTACTCTCAGTGAATGCTTTGTTAGATATATGTGGAATGGTTAGAATGGACTTGTCCAAATACAAATCTGATACTTTTCCAACTATATGAAGGTACATGTAAATGACCAATGACCCAAACCTAAATATCTTGGTTTTGTCATGCTTGATTGCCTTGATGTTATCAATCAACTATGCATGCAAGATCTCACACAAGTTGAACTTGACATCTTCCTTTACAAGTCTAATGGCTGCTAGAATTGTGCTCGTAGACACACTATTCACCCTACTAGTGTGATGAAACCTATATCCAAGTATCATAGACATCAATTTGATGTCAGCTTTCTCAATAGGCTCAATTGTCATCCCGCGCCTATCACTCCTTGACTTACAAGTTTGCTCAACAATTTTCTTGACATCCTTGCCTATTGGAAGGATGACGCCTATCTTAGATAGGCCTTTCATCTCATATATCAAGTCACTAGTTATTTTGACTAGCACATCACCTATCTAGAATAAATCATCATGAATTCTGCTCAATAGTATCTTAATCCATTCAGTCTCATAAAATTCATATGTCATAGCATACTCAACTATAGGGTGATCATTCCACTTAACATATTCATCCATGAATGTTTTATCTAGTTTCAACATGGTATCCATGTGCACCCTTAACCTATCCAACCCTAATAGTTCTTTCTTGTAGTAGATGTAAGCCCTAATGCCTTCCACATGCATAACGCCCATAGGCATGTTGGAGAATGCTCCCTCTAAATCATGTAGGGTTGACTTAAATGGATGCTTCTTCAATGCACATCTCTTCTTCTCTACAACATCAAAAACTATGGGAGTGGCCATGACTTACTTGATTAATCACTTTCCAACTAATTTTCAAGATAAGTTGAAGACTTCTAAATCAGTGTGACGAACTAGGGTTTTTGCAACTGACCAAATGCATTGCTAATTACTGCAAATCACTGATAGATTACTCTACAAGTCTTCAAAACAACTTATAAGGTTCTTTCTACTCTCCTCTCACTCTGAATTTGAATGCAATGAGTAATCGAACAACTTTCTGTGTACCTAAAGTGAAAATTATGTCATTAATGCTTGCCCCGTAAACGAGGCTATCACTTAAACATTTCCAACTTTTGTTCTATTAATAGTCAGTATGTGTGCGCTTGCACAAAGGTTCCTTTATACTCCAAAAGATTAAGTCTAATAGTGCATACTCTGTGAGTGAGTATACCAGCCACGCAGGGGTCTAGAGCTAAATTAGCTCCCCTTATGACCCTAAGAGCCATTCATCTAGATGTAGAGGGTGTGTCCACTACGGATGCATCCAATACATTCTCATCAACTTTGTCCTTCTTTCCTTCTGACCAAATCAAGTGGGCATCCTCAGAGGCTTTCAAAAACTTGACTTCTCCTTCAGGATCCAAAACTGCTTCTTCATCCTTTTTAGGGATTTCCTGACCTTGCATCCTTGATCTACAGAACCTTAAGATATGTCCAGCCTTGTTACAAGAGTGACAAATGACTGCAGGTCATATATTCCTTGGTGCATTGATATGAGTCACCATTTTACATTATCTCATTGAGTGACAATTATAGTTACATATCTAACATGTAACATTCTAAGAACTTCTTATATTTGTCTGATTTTGATTTCTCTAATCATGTTGAATCTTGTTCTTCTTACTAGTCTTGCAATTCATAGCTCTATGACCAAATTTATTGCATGTATAATAGTAACCATTAAAAGGTCTTACCTCTATACAATTCCTTGCTATGTGTCCATGCTTGTTACATGCAAAAAAAGTGTGGTCTACTAGCTTGCACTCATTCTTAGGTGGTCCACAATTATCTTTTGTTTGATCTTTAGTCTTTTTAGCATTAGTAGAGTCCTTTTGTGAGTCCTATCTTGCTTGCATGTTGTCAATCTAATTTTGTGCTTCATTGTATCCAATAGAACTAGTGTCTCCTTTGGCTATCCTTGCATACAACTGAGATTCTATCAAATTAGAACTAGTGTGCAATTTGTCAATATGATTCTTTGCTTCTTTCAATTCAAACTCCAAGCTTTCTTTGCTATTCTGTAGCACCAAGATTTCCATGTTTTCTTTCCTTAGTTCTTCATTGAGTTGAAGGTTCTCTTTGACTTATTCATTGTAGACTTCCTGATTGTTGATCAACTTATCATCAATTTCTTCAAGTAGTTCTTTCATAGATGCATTTTCTTCATTCAGCTTCTTGACCTTTGCTCCTAGATCACTGTTAGAGCATTCTTTCAAATCCTTTCTTAGCTTTTTGATAGCCAATTGTACATCATTGACATTTTCCTTTAGTTCTTCAATTTATCTTTCTAATTAGTCTATGTCTTCAAGAGTAGCTTCAAGATTTCTTTTCAGATATTTCATTTTTGCTTTGTCCATGATCTCCTCAAGTGGTTAAACTTCTTTGCTGAGGACCAGAGCTCTGATACCAATTGTTAGGAATGGGAACATTGAGAGGTGGGGGGGCTGAATCAATGTTCACTATATTTAATCTTTTTACTTTAATCTTTATACTGAACTTAAATGCTTAAGTACTGAATTAAACATTCACATAAACATGAAACATTGAAATCAACACATGACACCAATATGGGTATGGAGAAACCTAAATAGGTCAAAACCCTGATGGGAATTGACACCCACCAATATTTTGCACTAGTATTTTGTGATCCTTGTTAGAAGATCCTTAACCCTATTAGGAGTTGCTTTACAATGCTTTAAGTACAGTAGACCTTGTTAAGGGTTGGATCCTATTAGGAGTCTTTTACAAATGGGAGAGGATGAACTATCTAAGAGCCCACTGCTCAAGTGGTGAAGGCTACAACCTTTTGATCTTAGATACACACTATATCTACAGGATGAACTGTCATTGTGACACTGCTTGTCAGATTAGTTCCTTTGATGTGTTGATGCTTTGACCTCTTGCAAAGCTCTAATACATCTTATACTATCTTCATACACTTCTACTCTTCTTTTCACAACTCTATATCCACTTCCATACTAAATACAATGGGCGCATCTTACATTTATAGGCCCATACAAAATAAACAACTAGGTCGGCCTTTAGACCTATTACATACAATGCTTCCAAATGAATTGGATTAAGCATGCTTACAAATAAATAAGTATAAATTTTGGAAACTTAAATACAATAGGTGCATAGCCTTTACAACATTATGTTATATTCACAAACCAAAATACTAACTATCGGCTTCATGCTCTATTCTTCTCTTGCACTCATTGGTTTTGCAACTTCAACTGAATGTATCTTTCTCATACTTGCACATATTATCATGCACTCATAGAATAAGCATGAATATAGTCTAACCAACTTAAGTTCCGAGGTGCATATCATAATTCTTCTGTATGCATATGCATTGATGCTTTGAGCTGTAGGAACTCTATACACTGTCCAATCTTCAACACTTAACTAATTTCTGATCTTCTCATCAAGTGCGCTGACTCCAAACTGCTATATGACTTTGTTGCCATAATGAAAACAATACATCAAGTCATATACATTAGTATAGCCAACTTTCCAACAAGGTACTCCATCTATCAATGTATCTCTTAGTCATCCCACTTGCAGGTGCATTCATCCTTATCAGTTGAACATATCCATCATAATTTTTGTAGCCTATGTACATATTGTTTAGTTTTGCATTATGTTAGAAATGTTATTGAAAATCATGTGTTGTCATTAATGTCAACATATTTTTATGTAGGATCACACAACTGGTGAAGAATATGTTGAGAAGAATGCTTCACCATGTGCAGGTAAGAGTACAAAAATCATGCGGTGATCTATGTTGCATCTCTAAGTCTATGAGCTTGTATATTTCTACTTGATAGTGTTTAGAATGGTTTTTTGTGACCACAAAATTTGATTAGCTAGCTGCAGTAAGTGATTAGATGGTTATAGTAAGTTACAATGGAAATGTGTGGACTGGTCATAGGACAATGTAGAGGAAAATAGTGAAGTGTTTACTATAATTTTGTGTATAGAATGTATGGAATATTGAGTTATGTTTGGTGAGCTTAGGATGTGGAAAAAGATGTGTGGCACTTCATCTTATGTGTGCATGTGGTCTCAAGGATTGTGGTGACATCATTTGTAGTGTGTGACCTTGTGAAGTCTTATTTGGTGCTGACCTATGGGATGTGGTGTGTTCTACCTTGTGTGTAGATAAGTTATGAATTATGGAGTATGCTAGCCAACTAATTTTTGTTATTTGCTTGTCTCAGATCTTGTGTGTCTCTTGACAAGAGTTTATGTAACTCATTTTTATTAGAAAATTTCTAATTGGTTCAAACCTAATAAATAATTTGTATTTTTTATATAGGAGTAAAACAAATGATGCAGAGAGTGTGGGTGTGGATTTGAATATGTAGATGTGAGGACTATTTTAGAAAAGAAGTTATTGTTAGTCAGTTCATTATTTATGTGACACAAAGGCATAGATCAGAGGGGACAAATGATGGCACACCCTATAGATCTAGTCTTCTCAACGACACACAGAAGAAACAACAACATAGTGAGAGAGAGAAAGTAGGATCATTGATATATTATCTTCATTCAAAATGATTCATACATGTCAGGTTGTAAGGCCTTCCTAGTTATGGCTAGATATTATAAAGAATTGCAAAAGTCCTCAAACATCTGAGGATCTGCCAACAATCTTCTTTCTACTATCTTCTATCTTCAATCCAAACTAACTCCCTAAACTCTAACCAAACAACTATACTTATACAAGAGGCTATCAAATAGAATTGGCATTCAAATCCACAATCAACATAAGGAATAGTCAGATCTGGGTCCATACACTTCCCAATGATGGATACTAGCATTAAATCCATGACCCATAATCAATGCACAAGTCAACCTCAACAGAAACTCAAAATAAACTACTCAATAAGTAAGGATGACCGAGGAATAGACAAGCATCACTGAGCACTAGTGTAACAATCGATAGCCAAGGAGATAACTAACCAAACTCAATAACCAAAGAAAATTGACCAACTAGCGAGCCAACTTGGTCAAAGTAGGAAATGAGCAACATAGACAAACTTTGAAATCTTTTGGGTGACATAGGATTACCAAGGACCTGAGATGCTCCTGCATCAGACACCTCTGGTTATTTTGAAATGATTCTCTGAATCATTCAATAGGTATGATCTGAGCTACATCCAACTAAGACTATAAAATCTATGAACTGTCTTCAATCGATCTATTCTTCCACTTTATCAGATATTCCATATACAGTTTAGCTCTTGTTCTTTTACTAACTCTTTGTTTCAAAATCTTTTCACCTTCTTCATTCTTCTTCTTAGGATACTCTATTGGTAATGTCATGTCTTCATCAGGTTCATGGTACTCATACAAATCATAAATGTTGAAAATTGGTGATATGTCCATGTCATCAGGTAACTCAATCTCATATGCATTTCCATTGTCAAATTTCTTCAAAATCTTGCAAGATCCAAACTTCTTCATTTTCATCTTCCCATATGTTCCACTAGGAAATTGACCTTTCTTCAAATGAACCATCACTTCATCACCAACATCAAAAGTCTTATGTCTCCTTGATCTATCAGCTCTATCTTTCTATTTCTAATTGCTTTCTTCTCGCTTGATTTTCACATCTTCATGCAATGTCTTCATGTACTCAGTGAATTTCACTCCTTCAACACTTCTCTTACTTTCATCATTAATGTCTCTCAAATTAGATATACCTCTTAGTTGTATGTTGTTCACAATCTCAAATGGTGTTTTTCTAGTACTCCTATTCACTAAATTATTGTATGAAAACTCTCCTTGTGCCAACACAAAATCCCAGTTACTAGGTGTGTCTCCAACTAAACATCTAAAAAGATTTCCCAAACTTATGTTTACAACTTTTGTCTGTCCATCATTTTGTGGGTGGAATGTAGAACTATGTTTCAACTCAGTGCAAAACCTTCTCCAAAGAGTCTTCCAAAATTATCCAACAAATTTATTGTCTCGGTCAGAGTTAATACTCCTCAATAATCCATGCAATCTGACAATTTCCTTAAACAGTTGCGTACTACCCAGGCAAGTGAGGGTGTGTACTACCTAGGCAAGTGTTGTATGCATAATTTTAAAGGAGTAATGTGCATTAAGTGAGGGTGTGTATACCTTAGCACTAGCGTACCCTCCATTTCTTTTTCTTGCATGTACTAAGTGAGTGTGGTGCATTTGCAGATTGGGAATAGGGGGGTATACAATCCAAATGAGAGGTTTTCGGCTGGCTTCCCCCCCCCCCCCCCTGCACCACTTGGTGGTGCTTTGCATAAAGAGATAACAAAAGGGAGTGCAAACATTTTAAAATAAAAGTGCAGGTTGCATGTGAAATATAGGATGCCATCATTTGAGAATGATAGAGACCATCGTAATGTATTCAGATATGCCTGTGTGAAATAAAAGGGTGCAAGAGTATAGAAAGGGTGTAATGTCCCTACTAGGGAACCCATAAGGAATCAGGTCTATGATGTAAAATTACAAAAAAAAAAAAATTATTAAAATTCTAACATATGATCATTAATATTCACAAGTACATTCCTTAAGGTTCCCTTAATGAATTCATTTACCATTTTCAAGCAATTCATTTTATTACCTAATCTAATGCAATTCTATTTCTATTTTAATTTTAATTTACATTAGAACATTGCTTTCATTCTACTTCAAAACCAATTGCCTTAGTGAATTAATTGAATTCATTTTCTTTACCAAACTAACACATCATTTACTTTTAGAAATGAAACAAGCACACATTACTTATCTCATCCACTAACCATATCAAGCACACATTACTTATCTCAAGCACACATTTATTCTTTCCTATTTATTTACTCCTTAACCATATCTATGCTCAACTCAAATGCACCATCAAAAATCATTTAAGATTTTCCATTTAGAGTCCTTACTTCCTATTTTTATTCCAAGATAATAATAGAAAGAGTGTAAAGTATTTAACCATATATTGATAACCAACATAAACCATTAAATGAATCATTTTTTCCATAAGTTTAACTTCCCCAAATTATCATCTATAACCTTGTATAAGTCTAGTTAAGAATTGAGATTAAAACCTAGTTTGAATAACCACACATTACTCATATTGAACTATACATTTAAGAAATCACGTCTCATCACTATTTTAATACCATATATGTTTCATATCCTTATTATTTCACCTAGAGATACCCTTGAACTCTTAGCATAACTTTTCACTATTCTACATATCAAAATGAGTATTCCTTAAGAAGTTTACAATGATAAGTGCTTTGCAGAAGATTACATAGAATCATTACTTTCAATTTCATTTAAACTCACAAGAGAGATACGGTAGGAATTACTTAAACATAATCCATGCTTGATTTACAAACATTCAATTCCTTTTCTTGAGATTCCTAAATACTACCCTCACCCATATACATAGATTCTTTCTTACAATTTCCATTTATAACACAATTAGAATTACAGTTGCTCCTCATGGCCCAAAGGCATACAGAAAGACACTTACATCAAGTTTCCCAAAGGCTGACATTACATCTTCACACCTTGATTTAAAAATATATAAATACATGATACAAAAATAGAAACTTCACTACTAAACAAATCAAAATCTGAGTCACAACACAAACCACAAACAATACCTCGAAAGGTTTTTGCCACCCAACCATGTGAAACTGGTAAAGTTCCACCCCTTCTACTAGGAGATAGAACCAAGGTACTCTCAAGACCTTAAGGTAATCTAAGTCTCGAATACCAATAAATCCAAGACTCAAAATAAAAATAATAAAGCACATGAAAATATTGGGATCCTTCCTGGCAACCATGTAACCCCAGTCCCCCCTTTATTGATGAAGGGTGCTCCCCTTAATACAACAAACACATAACAAAAATAGAGAAATAACAACAATATGCAGGAACAGAAAATTGGCTTCTTATTATCTCCACAAATGTGGAATTACAAACTTTCAGAATTACAATATGCAAAGTCACATGGAATTCCCTTACAATATTCTATAGGAAAAAGCCTCGAATTATTACCTAGATCTACTATCTAGAACTATTCTGAACTACCTAAGACAATAATACAGCCTTCCTTATATAGGCAATTTTCCACCGCCTAGGAAGGTTCTAGAACTTTAGCCAATAAGGCCAACCAAACTTACAATTATTTTATTTTACATTTTATTACATCGTAGTCAGCTCAAGATAACCTTTGAAACTCGAACAAAAATTTTGAAGAAAATTATTTTCTGCCATTTCAGGTGGCCCAACTTCTGAAGACCATAAGTCATCACCAGTTGACCCGATTGGCTATTATAACCCCATTTTGGAAATGCCACGAAGTGCTCTACAGGCTTGACCAGCGCAAGTCCCTATCACCCAAATTTTTGACCTCATCTAGGACCTCTAAAGCCTTCAAAACTAAGTCCAAAGTTTCTGTACCCTGCTGCCAATACCGAAAATCTTCAATGTCTTCAAAACTAAACCTGATCTAGCCATGGAACTTTACCAGTAGGCTAATAAGACTGACATGAACCTCCACATGTCAAATCAAAACATTCTGAGATATTATGACCAACTTACCAAAAATAGCAAGTTCCCATAAATAGTAGCTCTGCACAAGATAGCCCTTATTGAATACAAAAACATAAATATTTTTTGGTGATGCAAGATTGCTCTTACACCCAGGATGCTCCTGCATCAGACACCTGGCGTAATTTGAGAAGTGACCCTGTCACGACTCAGGTCTGAAGAGGAAAACCAAGACGACTAACCTCCTCCCTTGACAACCATGACGAATCCTCAATAGGTCATCCTTTCCACTTGACCAAATACTCTTCATATGTTCTGTTCCTTGTGCTTCTACCAACGCGACTATCCAGTATGTCCTCAATCTCCTTAGTATCTGAACTAGTTGCTAGAATACTCCACTATGCTGCTGTGATCTCATCTTCAACACCTCCTTCATGATACTCTGTCAAATCTAAAATGTTAAACACTAGTGAAATATTTAGTTCAGTAGGCAATTCTACCTCATATGCATTTCCTAAATCATGCTTCTTCAGTATCTTACATGGTCTAAATTTCTTCATTTTCAACTTGTTATATGTACCAACTGGAAATCTTTCTTTCCGTAAATGAACCATGACTTCATCTCCAACCTGAAATTCCCTATACCTCCTTTTCTCATCTGCCTTAGCCTTATACTACGCATTCATTTTAGTAATGTGCTTCCGCACATCCTCATGGATGTTCTTCAAGTGTTCTACAAAATCTTCAGCTTCAGCACTACTTATTTCTCCTTTATCTATCTTTCTCAATTCAGATGCATTTCTTGGACTACTCCGATATACAATCTAGAATGGTGATTTACCCGTGCTCCTATTGACAAAATTATTGTATGCAAATTCTACCTATGGTAAAATCAAATCCCATCCTATTGGCTTATCTCCAACCAAAGATCTCAACAAATTTCCCAAACTCCTATTCACCACCTCTGTTTGTCCATCAGTCTGTGGATGATGTGATGAATTGAACTTCAAATCTATCTTCCACTTTTTCCACAATGTGCGCCAGAAATATCCAATGAACTTAGTGTCTATCTGAAACTATGGTCTTTGGCAAACCATGTAGTCTCACCACTTCTCTAAAAAACAATTCTGCTACATGAACAACATCATTAGTCTTCTTGCAGGGAATGAAATGTGCCATCTTTGAAAATCTATCAACCACCACAAAAATTGAATCATGGCCCCACTGTGTCCTTGGTAAACCAAGAACAAAGTCCATACTAATATCCTCCCAAGGCTTCTCTGGTACAGGTAATGGCTGATACAACCCTGTATTCTGCTTCACTCCTTTCACCATCTGACATACTCTACAAATCTGTACAAACTTCTTCACATCTTGCTGCAATTATGGGCAATAATAGTTCTCACTAACCAAAGCAAGGGTTTTATCATGACCAAAATGTCCAGCCAATCCTCCACTATGCTTCTCCTTGATGAGATTCTCCCTCATAGAATTTTGTGGAATGCACAACTGGCTCCCTCTGAATAGTATATCATCCTGGATGATGAAATCTAACCATTTCATCCTATCTAGAGTAATAGGTTCTGTACAAGCTTTCCAAGCTTCACCAAAATCAGGATCCTCTGGATACAAATTCTTGAGCTCATTGAACCCAACCACCTCAATCTGCATCTCTGTCAACAACATTTGCCTTCCGCTAAGAGCATCTGCAACCCTATTAGACTTTCCACTCCTATTTTTCAAAAAAAATGTATAACTTTGCAAAAACTCAACCCATTTCAAATGCCTCTGATTCAACTTTCCTTGACTATTCAAATATTGCAAAGCTTGATGATCAATATACAAAACAAACTCTTTAGAAAGCAAAGAGTGTCTCCACTTTTTCAATGCCTGAACTATAGCATAAAATTCTTGATCATAAACAGAATACTTTCTCTTGGCATCATTTAACTTCTCACTGAAATAAGCAATAGGTTTACCTTCTTGGCTCATAACAGCTCCTATTGTAGTACCACTAGCATCACAATCTACTTGAAACACCTTATTATAAATTGGAAGTGCTAAAACAAGTTGTTCTGTAACTTTTTGTTTCAACAATTGAAAACTCTTTTCTAGCCCATTAGTCCACTTAAACTCTTTCCTATCCCCTCTCATTGTTTCAGTCAAGGGTCCACAAATACTGCTAACATTTCTGATAAACTTTCTGTAAAAGCTAGCCAAATCATGAAAAGATCTTACCTCAGTAGCACTCCTTGGAGTAGGCCATTCAAGAATAGCCTGTACTTTCTCTAGGTCCATTTTTAGACCTTCTGCTGAAACTACAAATCCCAGATACACTAATTCTTTCTTCACAAAACTACACTTCTTCAAATTAATCAACAATTTCTCTTCTCTCAGTTTCCCAAATACCATATGAATATGCATCATATGCTCCTCCAATGTCTTACTAAAGATCAAAATATCATCTAGGTAAACAATGACAAACTTACCCAGAAATTATTTCAAAACCTCATTCATGAGCCGCATGAAAGTGCTCGGTGCATTGGTTAGCCCAAAAGGCATGACTAACCACTCATATAGTCCTTCCTTTGTCTTGAAGGCAATCTTCCATTCATCTCCTTCTCTGATCTGAATCTAATGATATCCACTCTTCAGATCTATCTTTGAGAAATACATAGCTCCACTCAAACAGTCCATAATATCATCCATTTGTGGCAATGGAAACCTGTACTTGATTGTGATCTTGTTTATTTCTCTGGAATCTATGCACATCCTCCACTCTCCATTCTTCTTTGGTGCTAATACTGTTGGTACAACATAGGGACTCAGACTCTCACAGATCAATCCTTTCTGCAACAACTCATGTACTTGTCTGTTCCACTCCTCACTTTCTACAGGTGTCATTCTGTGTGCTGCCTTATTTGGAAAACTCACTCTTGGGATCAAGTCCATCTGATGACTGATCTTCCTAACTAGTGGTAATCCATCAGGAACATTATCAGATACAATATCCTAAAACTCATTCAACAAATCTGCAACTTCTACAAGAACATCTTCTACTTCCTCCTTACCAGCTTTTGGAATTAAAGCAGAACATACATGCTCATGCCTCATAGCATCAAGGAACTTTCTTCCATCAACAAAAGTTATCCTTGCACTACCACATACCTTTTCTTCTGTGTCATTCAATGGCTTTAGCTTATGTCACATTCCATCCTTTGTCAAGGAATAGGTATTTGCACAACCATCATGTACAGTACATATGTCAAACTTCCATGGTCTACCCAACAACATATGACATACATCCATAGATATGATATCACATAGTACCTCATCTTGGTACCCACCAATCGTGAACTTCACTAGCCATTGTTCATTGACCATGACCTTGTGGTCATTCTTTACCCAGGCAATCCGATATGGATGTGGGTGCTTCTATCTCTTGAGCTTCAGCTTGGTTACCATCTCTTCTGACACCAAATTGTCAGTGATTCCACTATCAATAATCACATCACAACACTTACCCTCACACTTGCACCTGGTGCGAAATAGGCTCCTCCTTTAGTTAGGTTCATTCTCACCACTCAACAGGACTCTTTTGTTAATCAGCGTTTCTCCTCTTTCAGCATCTTCAGAATTTGATGATCTAGTATCTTCATCTACATGTGCAACTCTGGCCTGGCCTTCATTTCTCCTATCTATTCTGCCTTGGTGCTGAGGACATTCAAATGCCCTATGACCTTCTTCTCCATAGTGAAAACATGTTCCACAGAAGCCTCCTCTTCCAGATCCTTGTCCTCTTCCTCTTCCTGTCTGATCTCTATTATTCTGATCTTGGAAATGATTGGAATTGTTTCCTCACTGATTTTGACTGCTACTGGCCTCATCCTTCTTTTTCGAATCTTCATTTCGGCCACCATATGACCGGCCACTAGATCTTCCACCACAACCTCTTCCATTTTGTCTGCTCTCAAATTTCTTGTTCAGCTGTTCCTCTACTTTAGGGAAAACTGGTATGCCTCCTCAATACTATTCATTCAAACCAGATTCAACTCCTCCTAAATCCTTGGCCTTAACCCATTAAGGTATCAGGAAACTTTCTCCTTATCAGCTTCTGCATGGCCTGTTCTTATGAGGAGTCGATAGAACTCCTCTGTATACTCTGAACAGATCTTCCTACTTGCTTCAAACTTTGCATTTTCTTCAGTAGGTCAAGCTCATAATCAACAAGAATGAACTGTCACTTCAATTTATCCACCATCCGATCCCATCTTGTGATTTTATCTTTCCCTCTTCTATTTCGCTCCAATTGAACTTCCTGCCACCAAATCTTCGCATGACCTTTCAGTCTAGCCTTCACAAATTTGACCCTATCAGGATCCTCAACATCTTCATACTTAAAATATTCGTCACATTCATTGATCCAGTTGATCAATTCTTTTGGGTTAAGATTTCTAAAAAATGTAGGAACATCAATCTTAGGTCTTTTCCCAATCTTGGAAATGGCCCGAAAAAGTCTTTCTTCCTCCTGGTTCACAATGTTGACTTCTCCTTCTTGATATTCTTCTTTGGCTTCATCCTCAATTTCATCTCTGACACTAAGATTCATTCCTTTGCAAATCTCTTCTTGCAATGCTCGCACTTGTCTCTACAACTCTCTAACCTCAGGTGTCACCGCACCAGCTCTTCCACCACGTTCTCTTTGTGGAGGCATTTTCACAATGCGCTTTGAAACCCTAACCATGGTCCTAGTGCAAACTGCCTCACAGTCGGTGATCTATTTACACACTCAGGAAAACCTGCTCTGATACCACTTGATGATGGGTGCTCCCCTTAATACCACAAACACATAACAAAAATAGGGAAATAACAACAATATGCAGGAACAAAAAATTGGCTTCTTATTATCTCCATAAATGTGGAATTACAAACTTTTAGAATTACAATATGCAAAGCCACATGGACATTCCTTTACAATATTCTGTAGGACAAAGCCTCGAATTATTACCCAGATCTACTACCCAAAACTATTCTGAACTACCTAAGACAATAATACAGCCTTCCTTATATAGGCAATTTTCCACCGCCTGGGAAGGTTCCAGAATTTTAGCCAATAAGGCTGACCAAACATACAATTATTTTATTTTACATTTTATTACATTGTAGTTGGCTCAAGATAACCTTTGAAACCCAAAAATTTTTTTTGAAGAAAATTATTTTCTGCCATTTCAGGTGGCCCAACTTTCGAAGACCATAAGTCATCACCAGTTGACCTAATCGGCTATTATAACTCCATTTTGGAAATGCCACGAAGCGCTCTATAGGCTTGACCGGCGCAAGCGCTTGTCACCCAAATTTTTGACCTCATCCTCAGCCTCTAAAGCCTTCAAAACTGAGTTTGAAGTTTTTGTACCCTACTGCTAATACCAAAAATCTTCAATGTCTTCAAAACTAGACCTGATCTAGCCATGAAACTTTACCAGCAGGCTGATACGATTGAGATGAACCTCCACATGTCAAATCAGAACATTCTGAGATATTATGACCAACTTACCAAAAATAGCAAGTTCCCATAAATAGCAGCTCTAGACAAGATAGCCCTTATTGAATACAAAAACATAAATATTTTTGGGTGATGCAAGATTGCTCTTACACCCAGGATGCTCCTGCATCATTTATGAATAGGGATCCATCCTGACAATTATCCCTAGTCTTGGTACTCTAATCAGGTCTAGTGACCATTGTTATATTTTCTTTCATTATCTTTTTAATCCCCCCTTCCCAGGTTAATTTTGAAGGTTATCAATTTTTACAACCCACCTAAAGGATCATTTGGCCACCACTTTAGGGTTCCAACACCTATGGTGAGCTACTCACTTAGGGTTCCTATTCCATTACCCCATCACAAGCCATAAATACAAGATAACACTTTCAAGTCCTGATTCATAGATTTAGGAAACTCTCTTGTGCACTCAGGACCTTGGTGCGAGTCCTAACCTTAGCCATATACATAACATGAATCATTAGAAGAATGTCTATCACAAGACATCTCAAAGAGAAACATAAAACTTTCCACAGCTCACCGAGACAAGTCCTAGCCTCACAAACTAAGCTCAAGTCTATGCCAAGTGCAAAACATCATAAGTAAACCATATAACCTCAAAAAAATAGGTAACAAACATATATAGGTGATACAAACTTTCACATGCATTAAAACAACATCCATCTATGGAAATATCATGAGCCTGAAATATTGGTAAGTCTGTTTTTTTCAAAATCTCCAAAATCTAGAATTTGCATCTTAGCTCCTGTGAAGCTGAAACCTATCACAAACATTTTGGAATGTATTTAATTTATTTATACAAATATAACTTAGAGTATAAGAAATTTAAGTATCAAACTTATACTTAAATGTTACAATTGTATAAATCCAATAAATTTTGAACCCCTAAAACTTGAGTACTCCAAACAGCTTGTTATAAAGACTCATATGACAATGTATTCATTCCCATATGACATATAACCAACTGTCATATGGGTATGCCTACAATGTCGTACGACACTACAAAACACTTTCACTAACTTAACTTTTAAACTTCTCAAAAAGTCCAAATGACTTTACATATGAATGCATACAACAATGTATGCATTCCCAAATGAGTTTTCACCAAGTCACATATGGGTATGGATACAAACTTGTACGAGACTGCAGGATAGTGTTTTCAAAAATTAATTCAAAATTACCTAAAAAGCCCAAAAACTAACTTTTTAAGGCATGGAGAGTGCCTGGAAAAGGTTCCCTAAGGTCTACCTGAAGTACAGACCTCAGTACCACATCCATATCACATCCTCAACATTACCTAAGCCTTAGACTAAATTGAATCAAATTAAAAATTACAATTCACAGAGAAGCTTGTAGAAGCCAAAAATGGGGAAGAAGGACTGCAACTATTCCTAAACCATCCCAAACCTTCCTAAACTTTCCTAATTCATTACATAATTCTCAAAAACACCAAAATGAAGTATCACGGCAAATCCCAAACTACTAGAAAAGATTTCACCATTAAAACTATACAAACATTTACATAATTACTTCCCGACATCACAAAAGAATACACATAAGATAGATATTTACATTTCCATTTAAATACATAGAAAAAATTTAGAGGATAATATAATATCATTTCATACACACATAGGAAGAATGGAGATTCTTCCCAGTTAGACCCTATCTGGGGTCCTGCGGAGAATCCTCTTCCCTCGGCTAGAGAACTCTCTACAAATCTCCAAGCCTTGAGTAGTTAGCCTCTTGGATATCTTACTCTAGCAACCAATCTTCAATCAACCCACACATACACTTTTCCTCACCAAACTAGAGATTTCAAAACCTCATGAAAAAACATCAAATACATTTATGGAAAAATCAATGTAGAATTGATGAAGGGTGCTCCCCTTAATACCACAAACACATAACAGAAACAGAGAAATATGCAAGAACAGAAAATTGGCTTCTTATTATCTCCACAAATATGGAATTACAAACTTTTAGAATTACAATACGCAAAGCTACATGGGCATTCCCTTACAATATTCCATAGGACAAAGCCTTGAATTATTACCCAGATCTACTACCCAGAACTATTCCGAACTCCCTAAGACAATAATATAGCCTTCCTTATATAGGCAATTTTCCACCGCCTGGGAAGGTTCCAAAATTTTAGCCAATAAGGCCAACCAAACTTAGAATTATTTTATTTTACATTTTATTACATCATAGTCGGCTCAAGATAACCTTTGAAACCCGAACAAAATTTTTGAAGAAAATTATTTTTTGCCATTTTCAGGTGGCCCAACTTTCGAAGACCATAAGTCATCACTAGTTGACCCGATCGGCTATTATAACCCCATTTTGGAAACTCCACGAAGCGCTCTATAGGCTTGACCCATGCAAGCGCCTGTCACCCAAATTTTTGACCTCATCTGGGGCCTCTAAAGCCTTCAAAATTGAGTTCAAAGTTTCTGTACCCTGCTGCCAATACCGAAAATCTTCAATATCTTCCAATATACACCTGATCTGGAAATGAAACTTTACTGGCAGACTTATATGACCAAAATGAACCTCCAAGAAAGAAATCAGATTATTCTGAGCACAGATTAAAATTACCAAAAATAGTAACTTTCCATAAATAGCAGCTCTGCACAAGATAGCCCTTACTAAATATAAAAATAGAAATATTTTTTGGGTGATGCAAGATTGCTCTTACACCCAGGATGCTCCTGCATCAGACACCCAGGGTAATTTGAGAAGTGACCCTGTCACAACTCATGTGTGCAGAGGAAAACCAAGATGGTTAACCTCCTCCTTTGCTATCCATGATTAATCTTCAACAGTTCTTCCTTTCCATTTGACCAAATACTCTTCATATGTCCTATTTCTTGTGCTTCTGCCAACACGACTATCCAGTATGTCTTCAATCTCCTTGGTATCTAAACTAGTTGCCATAATACTCCATTGTGTTGCTATGATGTCATCTTCAACACCCCCTTTGTGATACTCTGTCAGATCTAAAACATTAAATACTCGTGAAATATTCAGCTCAGTAGGCAACTCGACTTCATATGCATTTCTTGAATCATGCTTCTTCAATATCTTACATGGCCCAAAATTCTTCATTTTCAACTTGTTATATGTACCAACTGGAAATCTTTCCTTCTGCAAATGAACCATCACTTCGTCTCCAACCTGAAATTCCTTATGCCTCCTTTTCTCATTTGCCTTAGCCTTATACTGTGCATTCATTTTGGTAATGTGCTTCCTCACTTCCTCATGGATGTTCTTCAAGTGTTCTGCAAAATCCTCAGCTTCAGCACTACTTATTTCTCCTTTATATATCTTTCTCAATTCAGATGCATTTCTTGGACTACTTCCATATACAATTTGGAATGGTGATTTACCAGTACTCCTATTGATGGAATTATTGTATGCAAATTCTGCTTGTGGTAAAATCAAATCCCACCCTGTTGGCTTATCTCCAACCAAACATCTCAGCAAATTTCCCAAACTCCTGTTCACCACCTCTGTCTGTCCATCACTCTATGGATGATGTGATGAACTAAACTTCAAATCTATTTTCAGCTTCTTCCACAATGTGCACCATAAATATCCAACAAACTTAGTGTCGCGATCTGAAACTATGCTCTTTGGAAAACCATGTAGTCTCACCACTTCTTTGAAAAATAATTCTGCTACATGAACAACATCATTAGTCTTCTTGCAAGGAATGAAATGTGCCATCTTCGAAAACCTGTCAACTACTACAAAAATTGAATCATGTCTCCACTGTGTCCTTGGTACACCAAGAACAAACTTCATACTGATATCCTCCCAAGGCTTCTTTGGTACAGGTAATGACTGATACAACCCTGTATTCTACTTCACTCCTTTCGCCATCTGACATACTCTGCAACTCTATACAAACTTCTTCACATCTGGCTGCAACTGTGGCCAATAATAATTCTCACTAACCAAAGCAAGGGTTTTATCATGACCAAAATGTCCAGCCAATCCTCTGCTATGCTTCTCCTTGATGAGATTCTCCCTCATAGAGCTTCGTGGAATGCACAACTGGCTCCCTCTGAATAGCATATCATCTTGGATGATGAAATCTAACCATTTCATCCTATCTAGAGTAACAGGTTCTGTACAAGCTATCCAAGCTTCACCAAAATCAGGATCCTCTGGATACAAATTCTTGAGTTCATTGAACCCAACCACCTCAATGTGCATCTTTGTCAGCAATAGTTGCCTTCTGCTAAGAGCATCTACAACCCTATTAGATTTTCCACGCCTGTGTTTCAAAACAAATGTATAACTCTGCAAAAACTCAACCCATTTCAAATGCCTCTGATTCAACTTTCCTTGACTATTCAAATATTACAAAGCTTGATGATCAGTATACAAAACAAATTCCTTAGGAAGTAGATAGTGTCTCTACTTCTTCAATGCCTGAACTATAGCATAAAATTCCTAATCATAAATAGAATATTTTCTCTTGGCATCATTCAATTTCTCACTGAAATAAGCAACAGGTTTACCTTCTTGGCTCATAATAGCTCCTATTGCAGTACCACTAGAATCACAATCTACTTGAAACACCTTATTAAAATCTGGAAGTGTTAGAACAGGTTGTTCTATAACTTTTTGTTTCAAAAATTGAAAACTCTTTTCCGCTCCGTTAGTCCACTTAAACTCTTTTCTATCCCCTCTCATTGTTTCAGTTAAGGGTGCAGAAATACTGCTAAAATTTCTGATAAACTTTCTGTAAAAACTAGCTAGACCATGAAAAGATCTTACCTTAGTAGCACTCCTTGGAGTAGGACATTCAAGGATAACCTGTACCTTCTCTGGATCCATTTTTAGACCTTCTGCTAAAACCACAAATCCCAAATACACTAACTCTTTCTTCACAAAACTGCACTTCTTCAAATTAATCAACAATTTCTCTTCTCTCAGTTTCCCAAATACCATACGAATATGCATCATATGCTCCTCCAATGTCTTACTAAAGATCAAAATATCATCTAGGTAAACAATGACAAACTTACCCATAAATTCTTTCAAAACCTCGTTCATGAGGTGCATGAAAGTGCTCGGTGCATTGGTTAGCCCAAAAGGCATGACTAACCACTCATATAGTCCTTCCTTTGTCTTGAAGGTAGTCTTCCATTCATCTCCTTCTCTGATTCAAATCTAATGATATCCACTCTTCAGATCTATCTTTGAGAAATACATAGCTCCACTCAAATAGTCTATAATATCATCCATTCATGGTAATGGAAACCTGTACTTGATTGTGATCTTGTTTATTGCTCTAGAATCTGTACACATCCTACACTCTCCATTCTTCCTTGGTGCTAATACCGCTGGTACAGCACAGGGACTCAGACTCTCATGGATCAATCCTTTCTGCAACAACTCATGTACTTGTCTGTTCAACTCCTCACTTTCTACAGGTGTCATTCTGTGTGCTACCTTATTTGGAAAACTCACTCCTGGGATCAAGTCCATCTGATGACTAATCTTTCTAACTGGTGGTAATCCATCAGGCACATTATCAGATACAATATCCTGAAACTCATTCAACAAATCTGCAACTTCTGTAGGAACATCTTCTACTTCCTCCTTACCAGCTTTTGAAATTAAAGTAAAACACACATGCTCATGCCTCATACCATCTAGGAACTTTCTTCCATCAACAAAAGTTATCCTTGCACTACCACATACCTTTTCTTTTGTGTCATTCAATAACTTTAGGCTTATGTCGCATTCCCTCCTTTGTCAGGGAATAGGTATTTGCACGACCATCATGTACAACACATCTGTCAAACTACCATGGTCTACCCAACAACATATGACATACATCCATAGATATGATATCACACAGTACCTCATCTTGGTACTCGCCAATCTTGAACTTCACTAGGCATTGTTCATTGACCATGACCCTGTGGTCATCCTTTACATAGGCAATCTGATATGGATGTGGGTGCTTCTGTCTCTTGAGCTTTAGCTTGGTCACCATCTCTTTTGACACCAAATTGTCAGTGCTTCCACTATCAATAATCACATCACAACACTTACCCTCACACTTGCACCTGGTGTGAAATAGGCTCCTCCTTTGTTCAGGTTCATTCTCACCACTCAGTAGGACTCTTTTGTTAATCAGTGTTTCTCCTCTTTTAGCATCTTCAGAATGTGATGATCTGGCATCTTCATCTACATGTGGAACTCTAGCCTGGCCTTCATTTCTCCTGTCTGTTCTTCCTTGGTGCTGAGGACATTCAAATGCCCTATGACTTTCTTCTCCGTAGTGAAAACATGTTCCACGAAAGCCTCCTCTTCCAGATCCTTGTCCTCTCCCTCTTCCTCTCTAATCTCTATTATTATTATCTTGGAAACGATTGGAATTGTTTCCTCACTGATTCTGACTACGACTGGCCTCATCCTTCTTTTTCGAATCTTCATTTCAGCCACCATATGACCATCCACCAGATCGTCCACCGTGACCTCTTCCATTTTGTCTACTCTCAAACTTCTTGTTCAACTTTTCCTCTACTTTTAGAGCAAACTGGTATGCCTCTTCAATACTATTCATTCACACCAAATTCAGCTCCTCCTGAATGCTTGGCCTTAACCCATTAAGGTATCAAGAAACTTTCTCCTTATCATCTTCTGCATGGCCTATTCTGATGAGGAGTCGATAGAACTCCTCTGTATACTCCTGAATAGATCTTCCTGCTTGCTTCAAACTTTGCATTTTCTTTAGTAGGTCAAGCTCATAATCAACAGGAATGAACTGTCACTTCAATTTATCCACCATCTGATCCCATCTTGTGATTTTACCTTTTCCTCTTCTATTTCACTCTAACTGAATCTCTTGCCACCAGATCTTTGCATGACCTTTCAGTTTGGGCTTCACAAATTTGACCCTATCAAGATCCTCAACATCTTCATACTCAAAATATTCCTCACATTCATTGATCCAGTCGATCAATTCTTCTGGGTTAAGATTTCTAGAAAATGTAGGAACCTCAATCTTAGGTCTTTTCCCAATTTTGGAAATGGCTCGAAAAAGTCTTTCTTCCTCCTGGTTCACAATTTTGACTTCTCCTTCTTGATATTCTTCTTTGGCTTCATCCTCGCTTTCATCTCTGACATTAAGATTCATTCCTCTGTGAATCTCTTCTTGCAATGCTCGCACTTGTCTCTGTAGCTCTCTAAGCTCAGGTGTCATAGCACCAACTCTTCTGCCATGTTCTCTTCGTGGAGGTATTTTCACGATGTGCACTGAAACCCTAACCACGGTCCTGGTGCAAACTGCCTCACAGTCGGTGATCTATTTACACACTTAGGAACTCCTACTCTGATACCACTTGATGAAGGGTGCTCCCCTTAATACCACAAACACATAACAGAAATAGAGAAATATGCAAGAATAGAAAATTGGCTTCTTATTATCTCCACAAATGTGAAATTACAAACTTTCAGAATTACAATATGCAAAGCCACATGGGCATTCCCTTACAGTATTCCATAGGACAAAGCCTCAAATTATTACCCAGATCTACTACCCAGAACTATTCCGAATTGCCTAAGACAATAATACAGCCTTCCTTATATAGGCAATTTTCCACCGCTTGGGAAGGTTCTAGAATTTTAGCCAATAAGGCTGACCAAACTTAGAATTATTTTATTTTACATTTTATTACATCATAGTCAGCTCAAGATAACCTTTGAAACCTGAACAAAATTTTTGAAGAAAATTATTTTCTACCATTTTCAGGTGGCCCAACTTTCGAAGACCATAAGTCATCACCAGTTGACCCGATCGGCTATTATAACCCCATTTCAGAAATGCCACAAAGTGCTCTATAGGCTTGACCCATGCAAGTGCCTGTCACCTAAATTTTTGACCTCATCTGGGGCCTCTAAAACCTTCAAAACTGAGTTCAAAGTTTCTGTACCCTGCTGCCAATACTGAAAATCTTCAATATCTTCCAATATACACCTGATCTGGCAATGAAACTTTACTGGCAGACTTATATGACCAAAATTAACCTCCAAGAAAGAAATTAGATCATTCTGAGTACAGATAAAAATTACCAAAAATAGTAACTTTCCATAAATAGCAGCTCTGCATAAGATAGCCCTTATTGAATATAAAAATAGAAATATTTTTTGGGTGATGCAAGATTGCTCTTACACCCAGGATGCTCCTACATCAATAATTCTCCCAAAACTCTCCCCTCCAAAACCCAAAAATGCAAATACAATTTCTCCAATTATGTGGTTGGAGGAGTTTCTTTATAGGAAGCAACTTCTGCAACTTCCACAGTTGGTTGGAGGACCAAACAATTCCCATAAAAGACTTAATCAAACTTTATAATAAATTTAATTAAAATAGTCTCAAAAGAAAACCATAACAAGAAAACTCAACAAATAACTATCAAGGAAAAAACATAGCACACATGGAAACTAACTAGCCTAACTTCTAGGAGGTCTCGAGTTCAACTCCCTCCTAGATAGCTAGTTTTACTACAAATAACTTTTCCTTTTATTATTATTATTATTAATATTATTTTCACTTTTATTTGATACACTTCATTTAATTATTATAAATAACATACCATTTAAACAATCATTAAAAACATATACAAATACTATTATTTATATAAGCATGTGTCTATGTGTGTGCACCCACGTATACACATACCTATATAACATACAATCAATATACAGTTATATATAATAAATATATATACATATACTAATAAGGATAAATCTAACTCAAATCATAAATCACAAAATGACATCGAATCATAAATCACAAGACCACATCACATAGTGCATTCAAATCCCCAACTAGGGTAATCTCCTTAGCAGAAATCTAAGTCCATGGTAACCTTGAGAGTAATCTTGGTAATACCTCCACACATCAATAGTTCGAGGATTTTGAAGGCATGCTCAAACCTGTGTAACCAAGTGGAGTGGATGCCTTGTACCTGCATCCCGCAACACCAAATGACATACATACATATATATATATATGTGTGTGTGCGTGTGTGTGTGTATGTATTAAAAAAAAATGGCAAACAAGGAGGGAGAGTGGAACATCGTGTGGACCTCCTATAGGAGTAACTACGATTGCCTCCCCTCATCCTACACTCACATCAGAAAGTGACATCAACAAAGCATAATTGGATTAGTATGGTTAGCACTAGAATAATCTCATTTCCATTTTTTATAACAAGAATGCATCATAACATATTCATGTAAATGTAAATCATGTATTAACTTTCACAAACCCATTTAACCATTAGACATGTACTCAAAATGTCCCATTATCAAATCAAGATAAACAAATCATATAACACTAAATAAATTGATCATGACTAACACTGAGTAACATTATTAGAGAAGGTAACACATCTAACCCTTAAGTGATTATAATCAATTAACTTAAGGTAAACATAGATATTAATAATGAGAATTTCACATAGAAGCATATAAGTCTATCAGGTGATCCTTTTAGCATTAAGGTTCTATGCTATCAATGACACACATGAAGATATAAAAAACATACTTATGAAATATTGTTAAAATGTGAAGTTATAGTGACTCAGAAGCAACCATCTCAAGAAGGATTATTCTCACATATAGCTCTTCCTAATTTTTAGTGACCATAACTAGGACTTGACAGGGTTGGAGGGGCATTACATCATCCCTCCCTAAGATTCAACTTACTCCTGGAAGTCAAAATTTTATAGGCATTGATAAAAAATAAAATATTAAATATTACAAACATTTCTACTTTGGTCTATCTTTGATACATTAAGTATAATTTTCACCTTAGGAATTAGGAGTTCTTTTAATACCAAAACATATTTAAGGATTCTAAAATGCAATTAAGAATTCAAATTTCATTCTCTAAACTAGACATAGATTGATACATGGGTTATCTCTTCTCAATGCGTATACATAAGATACTTCTATCATACTAATGCCTTGGTAAACATTTTCAAACTAAAAATCATTCAAACATTGAACAATAGACAATTTTATGAGATAAGACAAAAACAATTCTCTTTATGAAACTAGTTACTTTTTCTCATTAGGCCTATGGTAAACTTATCAGATAATCACTAATACCAAACTTACATACAAGATAGAATTCACATCCTCTAACCTAAGATACCTTTTATGATTCCATTATAACAAATTATTAGTGTTATCATACAACAATACACATAATTCATTAAGCTAGAGTTTCATAGACATTACTTATTAACTAGCTATTTAACCAATTCCATATCCTAGAAATTTACAATAAGCTTCTTGCGAGTATATATATTTTCCCATCATTAACAAGTTTGTTTGAATTTTACCATTTTCCAAAATAAAAGTCATAGATTCTCTAATAGAGGGATAGAAATACACGAGTCCTATGGATAGCCTCTTATTCAACCAAATTAGTATGTTCAACCCACTAACCTTTTGTACATACATTTCAATAAAAGAACATTTGCAGAGTAACTACAAGTATTTGTTATCCTTATACACATGTTCAATATGACATCTATACCATTACCTACAAATTCACATTCTTCTAATAGTTCCATTTGGGGACAATTAGAAAGTTTGACTTAACTCTTATTCTAATAGACATATAATTATTCCTTTCATAATAACTCATCATTCCTATATAATAGCAATTTTTTTAGCTTCAAGTTCCATTTCACACACAAAATGCAAACAATGTAAATAATTGCTACACAATTTTGTTTAATATCATATTATTTCCTTATAGTTGATTTTTCATTGGTTCAATTCACACCACTCACGAGGATCATATATCATTCAGAACTCGTACCATATAGTCAAATACAAGTCTCATTTCAACTAATTGTGTATTTTAAACCTATTTATTACAAAACCTTGGGGACATAGGTCCTTTATCCAAGGGTTTCCTCTAGCTAAGCACATTCTCCTTATTGACACATTGATTTTCCCTTATGAAATTTAGCCTTTTAAACATATTTCTTGAGAAAGAAGGGAGAGACACATCTGATTCAATAATAGATTTAATTTCTTACTAAAGAGGGTATATAAAAGAAAGATAATTCTTATTCTTGCCATAGTTTGAAATATCAGATATTGCCTAATTTCAACACATTATCTCATTTTCATGAAAATTTAAGTTTGTAAGTTCCTAAGTTTGACTCAAAAAACTACACAGTTGAATCCTGATAGCAATATCACAGTTCCTAAGTTATCAAGGAAGGGACAAGGATACATCTACAAAACATGTTTTACAACCATTCAATATTACAATCCTTTCCATCATAATCATCCCTTATTTTCCACCATAAGTACAACATGTTTCAAATCTATCTAGCCTTAAATAATCAAACATAACAATCATAGTGTTATCTAGCATTTATAGGGAAGTAGAGTATATAACTTTTCATACAATTTTGGTAGTCATTCATAAGATCAAGAGATAAGATAAACAAATTTCCTTTCAATTCTTTAAGATTTTCTTAGAACAAGGATAAGAACATAACACCCAAGTATCTAGAATTCTTGACCATCTATTTGAACCACATGAATCTTATAATGCAAAACATAAATAATCATTTTAGATAATCCTTTCTTGAAAGATATTATGGTAGAAATATAGAAAACATACCTTTTATCTTCAGTGCTCAAGTTTGTTAACATAAAGAATACTTAAAAGGAAGACACACAATGCATTCAAGTTTTTTAGGCCAGAAGAAAATATCAGATGGGGAAACACAATAGACTCAATTATTGTGAGTAGGCCAAGTATGATTCCCAAGGTTCTTAGTAGAAAAAACTAGGGCTTATATTCTATCCCTATCATAATGGTTAGAATAAGTTGCCTCCTTAGGGATAACTTTGTTTTCGATGGGTTCTAGCTTTAGCCAAATCAATCACTAGAGTTGTCTTATTTGAGACTCCTCCGAGTCATAATTCATGTTTTGATTCCTCACATCCTCTACATGGAACTTTCATGTTGAGATGATGAAGGAGAATATTAATCTCTCCTAAGATCATCTACGATGTTGGAAAGCATCTAGGAAGAATGTTACAACATAAGTATAGCCATTGAGTTGACATAAATTGATAATAAGAAGAAGAAACTAAATTAAATGCAAATAGACCCTAGATCTCCCAGTGTAGAAACCTAGGGCTCTGATACCAAACGTAATGTCCCCACAAGGGAACCCATAAGGAATCATGTCTATGATCTAAAATTACAACTAACAAATTTTTCTTAACACCCTAACATATGATCATTAATATTCACAAGTACATTCCTTAAGGTTCCCTTAATGAATTCATTTACCATTTTCAAGAAATTCATTTTATTACTTAATCTAATGCAATTCTATTTCTGTTTCAATTTTAATTTACATTGGCACATTGCTTTCATTCTACTTCAAAACCAATTGCCTTAGTGAATTAATTGAACTCATTTTCTTTACCAAACTAACACATCATTTACTTTTAGAAATGAAACAAGCACACATTACTTATCTCATCCACTAAGTACATTTATTCTTTCCTATTTATTTACTCCTTAACCATATCTATGCTCAACTCAAATCCACCATCAAAACTCATTTAAGCTTTTCCATTAAGAGTCCTTACTTCCTATTTTCAATCCAAGATAATAATTGAAAGGGCGTAAATTAACTAACCATATATTGATAACCAACATAAACCATTAAATGAATCATTTTTTCCATAAGTTTAACTACCAAAATTTATCATCTATAACCTTTTATAAGTCTAGTTAAGAATTGAGATTAAAACCTAGTTTGAATAACCACACATTACTCATATTGAACTATACATTTAAGAAATCACATCTCATCACTATTTTAATACCATACATTTTTCTTACCCTTATTATTTCACCTAGAGATACCCTTGAACTCTTAGCATATCTTTTCACTATTCCACATATCAAAACAACTATTCCATAAGAAGTTTACAACAATAAGTTCTTTCCAAAAGCTTACATAGAATCGTTACTTTCAATTTCATTTAAACTCACAAGAGAGATAGGGTAGGAATTACTTAAACATAATCCATGTTTGATTTACCAACATTCAATTCCTTTTCTTGAGATTCCTAAATACTACCCTTACCCATATACATAGCTTCTTTCTTACAATTTCCATTTACAACACAATTAGAATTACAATTGCTGCTCATGGTCCGAAGGCATACAGAAAGACAATTACATGAAGTTGCCCAAAGGATTACATTACATCTTCACACCTTGATTTAAAAGGATATAAATACATGATACAAGAACATAAACTTCACTACTGAACAACACAAAATCCATGTCATGACATGAACCACGAACAATACCTTGAAATATTTTTGTCACCCGACCATGTGAAACTAGTAAAGTTCCACACCCCATGCTAGGAGACAGAACCAAGGTACTCTCAAGACCTTAAGGAAATCTAAGTCTCAAATATCAATAAATCCAAGACTCAAAATAAAAAGAATAAGGCACATGAAAATATCATTGTATTATAACACAAAGGTTAAGGTTCTAGGAGACCACCTAAGTAAGTGTCATCACACAACCTGTATATTGGGATCCTTCCTGGCAACCATGTAACCCCGGTCCCCACTTTATGAATAGGGATCCATCCTGGTAGTTATCCCTGGTCCTGATACTCCAATCAGGTCTGTCTGGCCATTATTATATTTTCTTTTATTATCTTTTTAATCCCCCCTTTCCAAGTTGATTTTTAAGGTTATCACTTTTTACAACCCACCCAGAGGATCATTTGTCCACCACTTTAGGGTTCCAACACTTATGGTGAGCCACTCACTTAGGTTTGGTGTTCCCTTTCCCCATCACAAGCCACAAATACAAGATAACACTTCCAAGTCCTGATTCATAGGTTTAAGAAACTCCCCTGCACACTTAGGCCCTCAGAGTGAGTCCTAACCTTAGCCATATACATAACAGGAACCATTGGAAGAATTTCTATCACAAGACATCTCAAAGAAAAACATAAAACTTTTGACATGCATAAGTACAACTTTCCAAGGCTCATTTATAGGTATAAGGAACCCTCTTGTGCACATAGGTCACCAAGGCAAGTCCTAGCCTCATAAACTAAGCTCAAGTCTATGCCAAGTGCAAAACATCATAAGTAAACTATATAACCTCAACAAAACAAGTAACAAACATATGTAGGTGATACAAACTTTCACATGCATTAAAACAACATTCATCTATGGAAATCTCATGAGCTTGAAATTTGGCCAAGTATGATTTTTTCAAAATCTCCAAAATCTAGAGTCTACATCTTAACTCCTATGAAGCTAAAACCTATCACAAACATCCTGAAATGTATTTAATTTCTTTATACAAATATAGCTTAAAGTATAAGAAATTAAAGTATCAAACTTATACTTAAATGTTATATTTGTATAAATCCAATAAATTTTGAACCCCTAAAACCCTAAGTACTCCAAATAGCTTGTTATAAAGACTCATACAATAATTTATTCATTCCCATATGACATTTGACAAACTGTCGTATGGGTATGCCTACAATGTCATATGACACTACAGAACACTTTCACTAACTTAACTTTTAAACTTCCTGAAAATTCCAAATGACTTTACATATGAACCCATACAACAATGTATGCATCCCCATATGAGTTTTCACCAAGTCTTGTATAGGTATGGATACAAAATCATATGAGACTACAGGATAGTTTTTTTAAAAATTAATTCAAAATTACCCAAAAAGGCCAAAAACTTACTTTTTAAGGGATGGAGAGTTCTTGGGAAAGGTTCCCTGAGGTCTACTTGATGCAAGGACCTCAATACCACATCCATATCACATACTCAACATTAACTAAGCCTTAGACTAAATGAAATAATATTAAAAACTACAATTCACAGAGAAGCTTGTAGAAGCCAAAAATGGGGAAGAAGGACTGCAACTATTCCTAAACCATCCCAAAACTTCCTAAACTTTCCTAATTCATTAAATAACTCTCAAAAACACCAAAATGAAGTATCACAACAAATCTGAGTCTCCCAGGAAAGATTTCACCATAAAACTATACAAACATTCACATAATTACTTCCCAACATCACAATAGAATACACATAAGATAGATATTTACATTTCCATTTAAATAAATAGAAAAAAGTTAGAGGATAATATAATATAATATCATACAAAATAATATTCATACACAAACAGGAAGAATGGAGATTCTTCCTAGTTAGACCCTACCTGGGGTCCTACGGAGAATCCTCTTCCCTCGGCTAGATAACTCTCTGCAAATATCCAAGCCTTGAGTAGGTAGCCTCCTGGATATCTTCCTCTAACAACTAATCTTCAATCAACCCACACATACACTTGCCCTCACCAAAATAGAGAATTCACAATCTCATGGAAAAACTTCAAATATATTTATGGAAAAATCAATGTAGAATTCTCCCAAAACTCTCCCCTTGAAAACCCCAAAATGCAAATACAATTTCTCCAATTATGTGGTTGGAGGAGTTTCTTTATTGGAAGAAACTTCTCCAACTTCCATAGTTGGTTGAAGGACCAAACAATTCCCGTAAAAGACTTAATCAAAGTTTATAATAAATTTAATTAAAATAGTCTCAAAAGAAAACCATAACAAGAAAACTCAACAAATAACTATCAAGGAAAACACATAGCACACATGGAAACTAACTAGCCTAACTCCTAGGAGGTCTCGAATTCAACTCCCTCCTAGATAGCTAGTTTTACTACAAATAAAATTTCTTTTTATTATTATTATTAATATTATTTTCACTTTTATTTAGTACACTTCATTTAATTATTATAAATAACATACCATTTAAACAATATTTAAAAACATACAAATACTATTATTTGTATAAGCATAGGTATATGTGTGTGCACCCACATATACACATACCTATATAACATACAATCAATATACAGTTATATATAATAAATATATATACATATACTAATAAGGATAAATCTAACTCACATCATAAATCACAAAATGACATTGAATCATAAATCATAAGACCACATCACATAATGCATTCAAATCCCCAAACTAGGGTAATCTCCTAAGCAGAAATCTAAGTCCATGGTAACCTAGAGAGTAATCTTGGTAATACCTCCACACAAAAATAGTTTGAGGATTTTGAAGGCACACTCAGACCTATGTAGCCAAGTGGAGTTGATGCCTGGTACCTACATCATCATGGAAAAGAAGGAGGGAGAGTGAGACATCATGTGGACCTCCTGTATGAGTAACTATGACTGCCTCCCCTCATCCTACACTCACATCAAATAGTGACATCAACAAAGCATAATTGGATTAGTATGTTTAGTACCATAATAATCTCTTTTTGTTATTGTATAACAAGAATTCATCATAACATATTCATGTAAATTTAAATATTCTATTAACTTTCAAAAACCCATTTAACCATCAGACATGTACTCAAAATGTCTGATTATCAAATCTGGATAAACATATCGTAGAACCCTAAATACATTAATCATGACTAACACCAAGTAACATTATTAGAGAAGGTAAGACATCTAACTCTTAAGTGATTATAAATAATTAACATAAGGTAAACATAGATATTAAAAATGAGCATTTCACATAGAAGCATATAAGTTTATTAGGTGATCCTTTTAGCATTAAGGTTCTATGCTATCAATGACACACATGAGGATATAAAAGACCATACTTATGAAATATTGTTAAAATATGAAGTTATAGTGACTAGGAAGCAACCATCTCAAGAAGGATTATTCTCACATCTAGCTCTTCCTAATTTCTAGTGAGCATAACTAGGACTTGACATGGTTGGAGGGGCACTACAAAGGGGAATTGTGCAGCACAAAAGGGTGCACATCTAAAAAAAAACAAGGTTGTAGGGAGTTTGAAATGAAACATATGCCAACGTATAAAACAAAACAAAATTCCTTGTGTAGGTGAGAAAAGAGATTGAGTGGGCATGGACTGCATGGGTGTGGTTTTATGCGTTAAGGAAATGCCCTACGCATTGAAACCATAGGCCAATGTTAGTATAAATGCCAATGTGTAAGTGTTAAAAGGGGTACGCGTGGGTAGACTGTTAATAAAATGGATGCTCTCAGGTCAGGCAAGAAGACTCATGCATGTGTGAGTATAGTGGGAAGCCAAAGATAAATTTAACCCATGCAATGAAAGAGCTTGCCCACGCATAGGAGGAGTTTGGGGACATAAAAAATGGCCTGTGTATTGGGGATTTAATCCCACATTCGCCCTACTTAGCACACTTCAAACATTTAAAACAAAAGTTACTCAATTCATTGGTAAAAGAAGTGAGAGGGAGAGTGGGGCCTCCTAGATTTGTGGGCCTGATTGGGTTGACTAAAGTAAATTTTGGAGGAAGTATATTATAATCTCAAAAGAAATTAGTCCCACATTTGTCATGAAGAGGGAGATTAAATAGTTTATAATGCAAAATACATAGTAATCTTGTGTCCAAGAATGGACACTTGGACCAAAGGCCTTCTCATGCAGGCACAAAAACTGAGGTGTCCTACTGGTGATAGGTATGATGACAACTCACTGGGCCCCACATGCTAGTAAGGTATTTTTTACTGTGTGTGATTATGCAGGATCTGATGGACTCAAGATTTGTGCCATTATCCAATGGTGCTCACATGATTGCAAGGGCCAAATTTGGCCCTTGCGAACATGCGACAGGCCAACACGTGGCACCTTGATGACATGGTAGTGATGTTGTGGTTGTATGCCTGGTTGGAGTAGCTAGCCAATGAGGAAGTGACACTTGGCATGAAGTAATGACAAAGTGGCATGTGGTGGTTGGCTAGATGGTGAGGTGGTGATGAGTAGTTTATTAGACTAATCTAATGGCACCACATGGCACTTGTGGGCCCATCAGAGATTTAAATGTGCAGAAGGAAATAAAACAAATTGGTAAAGTTTGACTATGCATATTTTGGAAAGTTTAAATTTGTAAGTTGTTGATGAAGCTGGGATTCAAAAATGATGCCGGAGGTTCAATTTTTACCCAAACATATGAGTATAATATATCATCGAAAATGTCATGAAATGATAGATCGAATGGCAGGGCTTAGAATCATTTTTGGACAAGTGGGAAAGAGAAGTAGGAGCTTTTATCTCTGAGGTCAGTATTTTGGTGGGAAAAGAGGTTGTTTGCATAATTGTCTTTCTAGAAGTAATAGGTGTCATAGTTGAAATATCTTTTAGGTCTTTTCCTAAGGGATATATGGAAAAACTTCTCATTATTGTAAGAGTTCTGAAATCCTGGTCTCCATAGAGGGTTTGAAGCTATGTTTAACGCATGGAGTTTCAGTCATTTCTTGGTTCCATTAGGATGTAGCAGTTCCTTGTATTAGACAGTATTGTTATATCAAAGGAAAGCTTCTGGTCTTTTGCATATTATTGAAGTGGTTTAGATCTTGAAGCAAGTTTATATAGAGGCATGATCCTCATACTTAATATAAATATAATTTCTCATTTCTCTCCATTTGTGTCCATCTAATGAGTTTTGAATTTTCTAATTCATTGTATGGAGTTTTAGCCATGCATATGCTGTCATTCTCTAGTTCTGATTTAGGATCAGATTAAAGTATGCTCTAGATGAAGCATAGATTCAATGGGTTTTCACAGGGATGTTTGTAAGCAGTGTGGATTTGGGTGTTTATATTTATGGTTTGGATCTGTGATGAAGATTAGTAGTTGGATTATGTATTCTATTGTGCATTAGAGACTCTAGCCCAATGGATAAGGTAGTCGTCAGAAGCAAGTAAGCTCTAAAATAATGTGTCTGATATGGTGTGTTACATCCCACAAATTTTAATCATTAACAATCCCAAAATCCCTTAAAGTATTGAGGTCACAAGGCCATTTTTGTTCCATCATAGCAATGGAGAGTCAATGAATGACTGGTTATCATTCAATATTTTCTTTCTATCATCTACTTTATTTCAATCTAGTTTAAAGTCCTAAAAGTGCCCTATGTTACTGGATTAGGTACACCCACCTTGGTTCTACAGAGCCAGAAGTGCAGAGGGTAGTCCTGTCCCTATAGCTAGTCTAGTTTCCTTAAGATCCATAGCATATTTGGAATCAACCATTCCTAAAATCCAATCTGAAAGTAAATTGGTAGCGTAAGTGCATAAGTCATTTTGAGGAACCAACACATTGTTCCTTGTTTCTACTTATAGAAATAAATTACTTTTATGCATGTTTTTAACTTGATGCATTTCATGAAAATTTAACTTCAGGATTTAGAGAACAACCCTTAAGGGGAACCTATTAGGACATCATACTTAATTGAATTTAGAAGTACAAAATATTATTTTGACACTATTCTTATGTTTACTTGTATGTCCTTCTAGCTTCCCTGGTGGGGCATGACATTTTTGAGAACTAGAAGGTAAAGATTAGTAGGTTAAAGATGAAGGAATCTTCCATTATTTGGTGGAACTTTATAAAATAATGAAACAATAGATGAGGGAAGGAATCTGATTTCTTCATGGAGAAGAATGGTTGTAGAGATAAAGAAGTAGATTATACCTGATTATTATGAGATGATAATGTATAAGAAATTGGAGAATGTGAAGGAAAGTGAATTATATGTGAGTACATATATTGAATCTCATAGAAAAGATACAGGAGAATGAGAAGAAAAAAGTAGCTAGGTATCTTAGTGGCCTCAAATATAGCATACAAGATGAAATCAGTCTCTTTACCATAGAGGCAATCCACAAGTGCTTACAAATAGAACTAAGAACTGAGGAGAGACAAAAGAGAAAGGGAGAGAAACAAAATAGAGGAAGAGGGGGATAGAACATCAAAGAGAAGATAAACTTTGGAGGAAGATGACAGTCCCCTAGACCACAAGGAGAAACATGCAATCATGAGCATGAATGAGAATCCAATGAGAAAGGTAACTTTAGGGGTAGAAAGCCTAACAATAGAGGAAGAATTGTAGGAGGAGGGATATGATTATTAATAGGAAATTTCTACAACTTTAATAAAGTTGGTCACCATTTCTATAGGTCCCCTAAGAAGAAAGGGTCTACCAGTCCTGGAAGAAATAGAAGAGTTCAACTCACTCAAGAAGAGGATGGTCAAAGTGTAAATTTAATATCCATGCCTACAAATCAAGATCAAGGAGAATGTTTGATGTTACATAAAATTATTTTGAAGATCCCTTCCACAAAGGATCCACCACAAAGGAGGTCATTATTTAAGACTTTATGTAAGGTAAGTGGAAAGGTATGTAAAGTAGTTTGTTGACTCAGCCTCCTCTAATAATTTAGCTCCAATTGAGATGGTATATATGAGTAAGTATGGGTAGATTTTTAAATAGGGGAATATAAGGACAAATTACTATGTGATGTAGTGGATATGGATTCCTACCAACTACTATTAGGAAGGCCTTGAAAGTATGATATGAATGCGTAACATGATAGTAGGAGAAATGTGTATCATATCACTAAGAATGGGGAAAACTTCACCATGAAACCTCTCAATGAAGATAATAAGGAAAACCACCTAATTATTAGTGTTATGTTAGTAGGTGAGAAAAAATACATGGAGATAATTAAGGAGAAGGATACCCATTATTTTTCCCGTATCATTAAGCATAAGGATAAGCCTGTGGTCAAGAACTTAGAGAGAAAGGTTGGCCCAAAGGAGGTACATGATTTATTAGATATGTACAAATGGATAGTTGGAGGGAAAAAATTAGAGACATTACAACCTGTTAGGGACATCAGTGATTCTATAGACCTTATACCATGGGAGAATTATCCCAATAATGTAGCCTATAAACTAACTCCTTATTAAAATGAAAAAGTGGAAAGACAGATCCAAGAGTTTTTGATAGATCCATGTGTAGTGCTTGTGGTGATAGGTCCTAAAAAGGAGGATACTTGGATATTTAGTGTTGACTCATGGGATATCCAAAAAATAACTATAAGGTATAGGTTCCCTATGCCAAGGATTCGGGACTTGTTTGAATATTTAGGTGTGGGCAAGTTATTACTCAAAAATTGATCTCAAAAGGGGATACCACCAAATTAGAATAAGGGAAGGAGATGACTGGAAAAAAACTTTTAAGACCAATAAAGGTCTTTATGAATGGATGGTTATGTTATTTGGCCTATCAACTGCTCCTAGTACTTTCATGCACCTAATTAATGAGTTCATCAATCTGTTTATCAATCATTTTGTGTTGTTATATCTAGATTTCATCCTGGTGTTCAGTAGGTGTAAATACGAACATTTGAAACATTTGGATTTGTCTTTGAAGAGACTATATGATGAAAAGGTAATGATCAATTTGGACAAGTGTGTTTTATTGAAAGAGGAATTGACATTCCTTGGATTTGTAATCTCAAAGGGCATTTTAAAGATGGACTCCTCAAGGTTAGAATCCATCCTATATTGTACAACTTCTAGGACTACAAGTGAGATAAATTTTTTGCATGGACTTGCAAGTTTCTATAAAAATTTCATAAAATATTTTCATGGGGTATGTGCACCCATGATTGATAAAATAAAAGGGGGGAGTATATGTAAATTTCAGTGAAATGAGGAGGCTAATGAGTGTTTTGAATACTTAAAAAGGAGGGTATCACAACAACCTATCCTAGTTCTACTTGATTTTAGGAAGGTGTTCAATATTGAATGTGATTCTAGTAAGGTGGCTATAGCAGTAGTCTTGAGTCAAGAAGGAAGGCTAGTATTCTTCTATAGTGAAAATCTCAATGAGGCTAAGTAGAAGTATTCATCCTATGAACCTAAACTATGTCATGGTCCAAACCCTAAGGAAATGGGGGCACTATGTTTTACCAAATAATTTATTGTCTATACTGTTAACCATGCTCTCATCTTTTTGAACAGGAAGAAGAAGTTAAGTTAAAGGCATATGCAGTGGGTTGAAAATTTACAAGATTTCACCATCACTATTAAGGAAAAAAAGGGGGTTTCAAATAAGCTAGTTGATTCCCTAATTAGGAGAGCATTCATAGTACAATTTAAATCCAATTGGAAAGCATGTGAATCAACTCCATAAAAGATATGAATCAGATTGATAAAGATTTAAGGGAGGCCTGTAGGGTATGCACTAAGTTTGAGAATGATTATCATACTAATTTTTCAAAATATATATTGTAGGAGGGTCTATCTATTAGAAGAAGTCAAATATCCATCCAAAAAATTTCTCTATGAGGGAGAATATAGTAAAGGAAAAACATTGTGCAAGTCTTTTAGGGAATTTTGGAGTTGACAAAATTCTAGAGCTAGTTACAAGATTTTATTATTGGCCCCTAGGTTGCATGCATATGTTAGGAGATTTATGGAGACTTGTGTGGTGTCTTAAAGGGATAAGAGAATAAATTACAATTCAGGTCTATATACTATTCTGTCCATTTGCAGTAGGCCATGGTAATGTACAAGCATGGATTTTGTTCTAGGAGTTTCTAAGACCAAGACAAAATTTGATAGCATAAATATATTGTTGTTGATAGGTTCAAGAAAATGGAACACTTTGTACCTTACAAATCAAAACATGATGCCTCATATATAAAAGGGTTATTATTTAAAGAGGTAGTGAAAATACATGGCTTATCCCTTTCTATTGTATCTGACAGAGGTTCCAAAATTTTTGACCACTTTTGGTGAATATTGTGGAAGAAACTTGGAACAAATCTTTCATTCTGATTTGCCTATCACCCACAATCAGATAGTCAAATAGTGGTCATAAATAGATCCTTGGTAAACCTAATTAGGTGATTGAGTAAAGAGCATGGAGCTTATTGGGATACCATATTACCTCGAGTGAAGCTCTCATATAAGGAGCTGGTAAATAGAAGAACTAAGAAAAGTCCATTTCAAATTATGTATGAGATCATTTAAGAGGTGTACTTGAGCTTAGAGATCTAAGATATGTGGAGAATAGGAGTGCACAAGTAGAATAAATTATAGAGGAAATAAAGGATATCCACTAGTAGGTGAAGGATCAATTAGAAAGTACAAAAGATAAGCATAAACAAAGAGAAGATCTGAGAAGAAGAGACCTCTAGTTTGATGTAGGAGATATGGTGATGGTAAATTTGAGAAAATAAAGACTTCCCAAGGAGAAGAACATAGATCTCATGATGGTGAGGATAAGGCATTGTAAGGTGATAAAGAAATGTGGAACAAATTCCCATCATATTGATTTACCACATGATCTTCCCATCTCATCCCTATTTAATGTTTCATATTTGATTGCATACAAAGGTTCTTCGAATGATGTTTTTATTATAGGTGATAAAGAGGTAGTAGAGAAGGAATAGGTTGAATATTTTTCCATCAAAGAGCCTTTATAATTTGACTACATATTGGATACAAGAGTGGCAAAGAAGACTAGGACAAAGATATATCATAAGTCCCTAGTTAAATAGAAGAATCACCCACCAGAGGATGCAAAATGTAATTAACACACCCAACAGATAATTATTTAAAAATTTGTTGGAGATGTTGGATTTTATGGATATAAGACCAAACACATCCAATTTTTTTAGGGATGGAAGAATCCCTATTTGTGGAAAGATTGAAGAAATAAAATTCTACTTTTCTAGAGAAATTCTCTATTTTTCTACAGTGTATGGTGGATCAGTGTTTGTCATGGTATTGAATTTGATATGATTGGAAAGGGTAATTAATTATTGCTCATTTTCATTTGGTTTAAATTCATTTTTTGTAGGATTAAATGAGAACCATCTATTTTGTTCTAGACTAGTTCAAAGTACCCACCTTCCTAAGGTCTGGCAAAGATAGATCCCTAGCTGGCATTCTAACCATTAGATCCTCACAAACATTGGAGGAATGTTAGTTGGGGTGAACTTAATGATAGTAGAAGGTCATGCTCATGGGAGTGTTTTTAGAAATTTTACCACCAAGCCCTAGCCAAGAAAGTCCCAAGTGCTTGGTTGATAATTTATGAGATTGATGGTACAATAAAGACTAGGGAGTGGATCATTTCAATATAATGATGGAATTAATGTCCAAAAATGTAATTTGATCTATCCATGGTGTTGGTCTAGTTTGGGGATTGGTCTATTGAGTACTTTCTTTGTAAAGTGAGCCTAATTAGCCTTATTAGCTATCTAAGAATAGTAAACATAAAGGGGTTTAGTTGAATATTCATATCCTAAGGATTTCATGTTTTTAAGAAGTCCCAAAAGGGTGAAATCAAAAGTGGCATTTTTTGTTAGTTCCTTTGAGAAAGTTCTAGTTCAATCACTAAAAATAGTGAACCAAGGGCTATAAGGAATTAGCCTTGGTAACTAGACCAACTTGGACAATTTTGATGCAGGGGCATTCTAGGGTACTTGGTAAATCTACATGGGAGGTGTATGTTTGGTTGGTGTTACTTAGATGCAGCCTTGACCGATGGTCTTGTGTGTGTGAAAATTGTAGCTGATCTGTAGACACAACACTTCAGTAAAACATTAGAGGTTAGGTATAATCAAAATTGTGCAAAATTGAAATCTAATCTAACCAAGCGATTTACTGCCTTCTAATAGGTGCGAGATTGATGTTCTCAGATTGTAATCGAGATCAGTGACCTAGATGACACCTAAATGAAGGATTTGAATGCAATTGATCTAGATATGAAAATGAATGCAAATAATCTATTTTTTTAGATTTTCTATGCAATAAGATGAAAAACTGATATGAAATCTAGGCTATTGAAAACTGATGTGCAATGAATGCTAAATGATCTAACAATGATATGATAGCTATGAAATTGAAATTGATCTCACAAAGCTTGAATTTGCCAAATGATTCCTCAACCTCCAATTCGACAGCGTAGTTGTGCAAAATATGAGATGATTTGCTAAGAGCTGAGCTTTAATTTATAGAAATCCAGGGCCTTGAGGATGCATGGAAAAAGCCATAAATCACTTAGATTAACTCAGCTTGATTTTTGAGTTATTTTTAAATAACAGATAATTAAGTCACAAAAATCATACAAAAGCACAGTTCAACTCGAATTAGAAGTTTAGATCAACTTTAAAACTCAAAAAGATGTTGATTTTCCAAAAGCTAACAACTTGCATTGATTTTCCAACTTTGAGTTTAACTGGTCCTTGAATGTGCACATGGATAATTATGATTTAATAAATAAATAAAGTGATTTATTCTCAACTTAACTGATTTTTGAAATTAAATAATTGATTTATGGGTTAATCAATCATTTAATCAAACTTTTATTAAAAACTATATTATTAAATAATGACAATTTGCAATAATTAATTAAATAAAGATTTAATCAATTATTCATAGGCTATTGGATTTATTGTCAAAATTAAATAATACAATTAATAATAGATAGAATTAAATTTAATTAAACAATTAAGTGGCAAATATTAAATCTAATTAATTAAATATGAACATATTCAATTAATCAAACTTAGGATAAATGTGATTTATCGCCAAATAATCATTAAATTAAAGATAATTAAGATAATTAGGAATATTCAAGGAATATTCCCCAATGCAGAATTTAAGATAATCAATTATGATTTGATGATGCTTAGATGTGCCTTTGGTTAGGAAATTGATGTCGATTTCATTTGATTTGTTGATATAGGAGGTTAATGAACATATAGCCCATTTTTGGGGTATTACATTTTGCCCCTCTTTGAATTACTGTGCGAAGCGCAGTGGTTCAAAGACAGTCTGTGTTTGATAAAGATATGGAATTGATTCAAAAGATAAACCGATTCCAAGATAGAAATCGATTGAAAGATATGGAACTGATTCGAAAGATAAACCAATTCCAAGATAGAAATCGATTGAATGATATGGAGATATTAGGTCCTGAATGACCAAAGATAATGTTCACTATAGCAGCGATGTACCGATGATTGTGAAAGAGTGCCAAAATGCCTGATTCCAAACCTTAGGATTGCTAAGAAGTGAGTGACCGATTCTAGACTTGATTGTCTTAGCAGAATCATGATAGAGGTATCACATCTGAACCCTTCAGTTGCCAAAGAACCAAGGAAATAACACTAATGAATCGATGGTTGCGAAAAGCTGATATAGATTACAAGATTAGTGGGATACCAGATTGATATGGATCGATGAATCTGATATGCCCCAAGTGATGATAGATTTTCCCCGAGCAATGAGAACTTTTGATGAATCAGCAACTAGATATGGTTGTTGTCTTGATTACTCATGAAAGATAATAGATTCCAGATAAACGAGATTTACAGACTTTGAATGATGTGCAATACCATGCCCCCTTCGGGATTAAAATTGAAATATGACAAGAGAAGTCAGCGTTATAGTTTAGAAGCATGTTAATTGATTTGAGAAGTGGTTGTACACATTCAAGAACACATTCTGTATCGTTTAGAGGTCCTGAAGACCAAGTTTGACTAGGTTAAAATTTGAATAGTTTGATGTAAGATAATCAGTTAAGTTGAATTCTGGATTTCTAAAATGACTGAAGGTCGATTATGCAAGCAATAGACCATCCTGGGTCCAAAAATTTTAAATCATGATTTTGACATATTAAATGATCTCAGATTTTAATTTTGATCCCAAAAATGGATTCAGACCGTCAAAATTAGCCAGGGGTGCAATTTTCCTGAAAATCGGAGCACTTTTGAAAATTAGGTCAAAAGGTATATAAAGGCCGGAAGGGTCATTTTCAATTCATTTCAACCTTTTGACTTTAGAGATAATATGGAGCCCCATGAGAAAGAAAATGGTAGAACAACAAGAACCAAAGGTACCTATGAGTTCACATCGATTTGAGCACAGCTGGATATACCAGAGACCCTGACAGTATGGATATTCGGTAGGTGGACCTCTGTGCCCTCTGAAAAATTCAAATTCTTTGATGTTTTATAGAATTTTTAAATTTTTCATACGTGTTTGTAGCTTTTCATTTTCGCATAGTTAGAAACTCGTAAGAGTCCCTATCCAGACTCGTATGACATTTCATTCCAATCTTGAATGTCATTTCAAACCCACCCTCATGTTGTATGAAGGGGACCTGTGTGTCGTATGACATTGCATCAGGTCCCTAAAAAATTGTACGACACTGAACACAGTGTCGTATGACCATGAAGTGTCGTATGGCCTTATGTTGAGTGTCGTATGACATTTTGTGCCAGTTTGGAATGTCGTTTGAGAAACAGTGAGCTAAAAACTGATACTTAGGTTAAAAATTTTGATTTTTCTGATACTTTTATCTGATTGATGACTCTTTAATCCACCTTTTGAAATATCAAACTATGCCATCAATGTATGATTAACATGATTTTGAACTCAATTTTTGATAAAACATTCTATTTCTATATGATATAGGTCACATATCCAGATGTCCATGTTCGTCATTCCTACCCAGCGACACAAAGATTGTGTGTCTCCCTTCCAGACCCGATGAGGGTTCACCTTACTGCATGTGGATTTGAGTATCTGATTCATTTACCTGACATTAGGGTAAATCATGGCTTATTGACTACGCTGATAGAGTGATTCCACTCAGAGACTCAGACATTCCATCTGCCAATGGGAGAGATTACTGTTACTCCCAAGGATGTTTATAAGATCCTCTGTATTCCTTTCCATAGCCCTCGATGTCTAGAGTATGTCAATGGAGGATCGATTGGTCTTCATGCTTTTAGACAGTTGTTTGGTGATGACACCCAGTTGACGTAGTCAATCTCTTGGGAGACACTTGTGCAGAGATATGGCCAGATGCACCATTTGGAGTGTATCATTGCTGGTATGATTGGGGAGCTTATCATGCCTAGCCATCAGTAGAACAGCTTCTTGATGGGATGGTCAATGATGGTAGCACTCTGATGGTGCTCCTATGGAGATTTCTTGGGGTCAGTGTCTATTGGCCCACTCATTTTCTAAGATGCATGAGATCATGTATCAGGATTGCAAGACCTTTGCCTCAGGAGCTCTAGTACTTCAGATATGGGCCTGGGAGCATATCCCAATTTTGAGACTAGCCTTTCAGACACAGAGGCAACCACAGGAGCCAGTGATATATGCCTATGCTGGCTATGTTACACAGGTTCACATGGGGCATACTGAGTACTTCTAATGTTGCCTGGATGATATGACATTTGTGATATGGAGACTGTACTTGGAGATAGAGGCCTGGCCCATTGTGAGAGAGCAATTCAGCTTCATGTTTCAGAGTTAGATACTCATAGGATGGACCCCCACCATTTTGAAGATATTCTTGATCACTAGAGTCTGGCGTTAGTAAAAATGCATTCAGGATGTCCTACAGGATTACACAGCATATGCATGCATTGTTCATGAGATTGGGCTCAGATGGATAGCCTAACTCACATATTCTATATGTTCAGATGAGTATAGCCACATTATTGGGTGAGAATGGGATTATTTGCCATAGGTGGTGGATGCAAGGGTGATAGATGGTTATATTGCTTGGCGCACAGATCACCACATTCATAGATTCTCAGATCCCACAAAGCTCATACCCTCCATGGAGGAGGCGATGGATGTGATAGGAGCTCCTATGAGGTCAGGTCTAAGACCACAGATAGTACATCTGACACCACCCCGATAGAGAGCCATTGCCTGAGTACAGAGACTAGCAGGACATATGAGGCCTCCTCATCCTCTTACTTCCACATTAGGGACATCAACAGGGCCTCAGAGACGGAGCCAAGGAGAGAGTGGAACTTTATGTAGTGTTGGTCCATCAGATGAGGTTTTGGCAGCTGAGTAGGTGATAGGGGGTGGTACAAGTATGAGCACAGATGACCCCTTTGATCTAGGGACTGAGATCAGGCATTCTAAGGCGTGGAGGGCCAGTACTTCTGAGCAGAAGCCAGAGCAGCCATCATAGCCATCACAGCTCTCTCAGCCATCATAGGATACAGAGATGCCAGTAGCTGAGGCAGAGCTTAGAGTTCCTTTGACTTCATCAGAGATTATCAGATAGCTCAGAGTTCAGGTCCGGGACCTAAAGATAGAGAATGCCAGATTGGAGGAGAAATACTAAGAGGTAGATAGAAAGCGCATAGAGTTTCATGCAGAGCTTCGTTTAGAGGTATGGAGATTACAAATAGAGTTGACTCATCAGACTTCTTAGGCTTCCTATTATGTGTTAGCTTATTTTTCTACTATCCCTGTTGCATAGAGGGTTCCCTCTTATTCAGATTATATGGCAGCATAAGAGGGAGCGAGGGCACTGAGAGTAGAGACTATACCAGGTGCACCACCAGATGCAGAGGAGCATGCTGATAGTTGATTCTTGTACTCATGTTTTGATATGCTCTATTTTCTTGCTCGGTGATATACTATTGATTTATATAGCTTGTTGGAGCCTATTCTTTTGTACACTATGCCAGTAGTGCACCCCTGACTATTTCGAGTTTATGATATATATGAGATCAAGATTTTGGGTTATGACTTCATTTGTACTTGTCATTTTTTATTTATGATGATGTCATGTGATGTTCATGCTATGAGTAGTGTAGAATGAATGTATGGATAAATGCAATGCAATGATTTACTTTACATGTATGGATGTTATGCAGATGTAGTTAATTATGAAAAGATGTATGTATGGTTTATGCTTATGCAATGGATGCAATGTAGTGAATGTAAATGATGATGATGTAAAAATTAAAAAAAAAATGATTATGATATGATATGCAATGATACACATGATATGTTTTTGCAGGTTGATGAAGACAAGTACTTAGTCTAATGTCAAAAAGGATGTTTAACCCAGGATGGTCACCCCTTGCGATTCTGTGAAGAGACCTTCATTTAGGCTTTAGCTCTTGGTAGATTAGAATAGGTGATTGAAGAGTCGTTTAAGATTTCAAACAATTTGTGAGATCATGCAAACATGCAAAAATGCAAAGAAACATGCAGAATGATATGCAATCCTAGGACCTATTCACTGATCATGTGTCAATTTGTTATCATCATTGAACTTTTAGGTAACTGGATAAATCAATACAATGCCCACTAGCCATGAAACCATAGACATATGAATATTGATTTGGAATGCTCAAGAACCAATACAACACCCACTGGTCAAAACAAACCATGGACATATGAATATTGGTTGTATTTTTGAAATGTCAGATTAGATACAAGCACCAAGGCACAAGCGCCAGGATGACCTGAGTATCATGTCCATTTTGATATAGCAATTTGCATGTAACATCAAAAAATAAATCAAACAGTCAAGAGATCATTCTAAATCCAATGTGAATTACCCATAGTGACCCTTTCTCATTCACCTCCTTAAGTAAGATCGCATTTCATAGTAGGAGAAAAAACTCACTCAAAAAGACAAAAGCTAGATCAAACTTCCTTGAATTTTTTGCGAATCAATGGTCGAGGTACGCATGGCCATCCAATTTGAGATAGAGGCTCTTACTGTCAGACACCATTTCAATCTAGTATTTCCAAAGATGTTAGATTTTCACATACAAGAAGAAGACAAAAAAATGATTATGCCCCTAGTCATCACTCTCTAAATCCTATAAAGGACATCATCGAAGAGCTTGAAGGGACACAATATGTAAAAATCTCAATTGAATCAGTAAGCATACAAGGAGATAAAAGCATGAAAAGCACAGATCATTTTCAGTTTGTTGTTTGATTGTTGTTGATGCAAAATCCTTTCTGGAGATGAGACTGACTGACTGACCCACATGAAACTTCAAAGGATTCTAACTAGATATGACACATCTAAGATATACTGGAAACCATAGGATATGACATTGATTACCTCCAAGTTTGAACATTGATAGGATATAGACGCTTGAGCTGATGGTGTACAAACCAACTTATTAAAAATTAGAAATGCTAAAACAAACCAAGAGATATGTACAAACTAAAGTAGGACTAAAAGCTGGGAAAGACCAAGATTGCACTGATAAATGGAGCATTTTGAAACAAGTGGCACCTGTTTGCTAGGTTTTCACCATCTTGGTAGAGATTCTATTTTTGCTACCAAGGCGCCTATTTCCAGGCTTTCACCAAGGCACTTTTTTTTTTCATTTTTTCAATTTTTTTGATATTTTTGATATTTTTCATTTTTTTTGGTGAATCATCAGGGTGCCTATTGCTAGGTTTTCACCAAGATGTTCATTTTTTCAGGGCTTTTTTAGATTTTTAAGATTTTTTTAGGACATTTCACCAAGCATTGAATGCCTTAGGCATAGAATTTCTTGAGATGGAGAACATTGATTGGTTCTTGGAGCTATTCTCCTTCAGTCATTGAGAGTTGATAGGCACTAGAGCCAAAAGTAGCTGTGACAACAAAGGGACCTAGCCAGTTGGGTTTGAACTTTCCCTTGCGCTCTCTATGTGATTGATTTTTTTTATTTTCCCTCAAGACTAGATCACCAACCTGAAATTCTCTATGTCTGACTTTCTTGTTGTAGCCTCTAGACACTCTCTTCTAATACACTCTGAGATGATTATACACCGTTTGTCTGCGCTCATCTAGTAGTTCAAGTTCTTGCAACCTAGACACTCTGTAGTCATCATCAGTTACTAGACCATGCATTCTGATTCTTAGTGATGGGATTTCAACCTCAATAGGCAGTACCGCTTCACACCCATAAACTAAAGTGAAGGGTGTAGCCCTAGTAGGTGTTTTGATACTCATTCTGTAGGCCCAGAGAGCTGGATTGATCATGAGATGCCAGTCTCTTCCTATTTTATTCACTATTCAGTGCAAGATTTTCAAGAGATTCTTATTGGATGCCTCTGCTTGTCCATTCCCTTGGGGATAGTAGATAGATGACCAATGTTAAGGGAATGGCTTCTACCCATTTTGTAAAATAATCTATTGTTGTGATTATATGGGTATTTCTATTAGAAGAGTGTGGATAGATGGCACCAATAAGATCAAAAGTCCATTGTTGAAAAGGCCATTGTGTGGTGAAGGGAATCAGATCTCTCCCTGGAGCATGAATCAAGTTACCATGCACTTGGCACTTTTGACAGTTCTTAGCAAACTTGATTGAGTCCTTCTCCATTTTGGGCCAATAGTACCCTGCCCTAATAAGTTTTTGAGCTAATGTTAAACCATTGGAGTGTGACCCACATATACCTTCATGGACTTCCTCTAATGCACATTAAGACTCTTCCCGTTCTAAACATCTAAGTAGTGTACCATCTAGACCTCATTTGTACAGATCATTACCAATGATGACATATCTGGATGCAGTATAGATAAGGTTTCATTTCTCAAATCGGTTAAAGGAATCGGGAATGATGTGATCTTGGAGATAGCAGAAAATGGTTTGGTATCTAGATGAATCATGACCTACAATGGTGCAGATCATGCGGGTTTTAGGGGAATCATATGCAGGATAGGATAGGGCTTCCACCAGGAACTCATAGCATAGCTCATGTTTGGGCTGCTGTAAAAGAGTAGATAGCATTGCCATTACATCAGCAGCCTTGTTCTCCAGCATAGGAATTTTCTCGAAGGTGATAGATATGAATTATTTCTTGAGATCATCTACCATTCATTTATAAGGAATGAGCTTGTCATCTTTAGTTTGATACACATCATTGACTTGATGAATAACAAGTTGTGCATCTCCATGGATGTGTATCTCTGTCACCCTCCACTCATTTTCCATTTTCATGCATTTAGAAGGCTTCATATTCATCAATATTGTTTGTGCAAGGAAACTTTAATCTGAATGCTTTGGGTATCGAGTATCCTTGAGGAGTTATGAACAATATGCTAGCTCCAGACCCATTCTGTGTATAGGAGCCATCAAAGAACAAATGCCATTCTCTAGAAGAAAGATGCATGATAGAAGAATCTAGAAATTCCATTTGTAGTGGTGCATCATTGAATAGTGGTGCTTCAGCCAATTGATCAAAAATTACCTATCCTTTTATAGCTTTTCTCTCAACATATTCAATGTCAAATTCACTCAATAGCATGACCCATTTAGCTAGTCTACTTGTGAGGGCAGCCTTGCTTAGCAGGTATTTCAGTGGATCAATTTTGGCTACTAGATGAGTGGTATGAGCTAACATGTAATGTCTTAGTTTTTGTGATGCAAAGATCATAGCTAGACAAGCTTTCTCAATGATAGAGTAGTTCTTCTCGTATGCCACCAAAGTTCTACTGATATAATAGATAGCTCTTTACCTTTTATTCTCATCCTGTTGTGCTAGCAATGCCCCCAGTGAGGTATCTGTTGCAGAGACATATAGTATCAATGGCTTCCCATGAATAGGAGGCATCAAGATAGGAGGATTTGTGAGATATTTCTTGATGTGGTTAAAATTTGCCTCACATTCTTCACTACATGCAAAGGTCACACCTTTATGTAATGTCTTTGTAAAAGGTTGTGATATGTCAACAAGTTGTGAGATGAACCTTCTGATACATTGCACTCTTCCTTGTAAGGTCCTCATTTGACTGATATTTTTAGGAGGTTGCATTTCTATGATAGCTTTGACCTTGGCAGGATCAACTTCAATACCCTTCTTTGACACTATGTATCCCAAGATTTTTCCAGATGTAACACCAAATGCACATTTCTTAGGATTTAGTCGAAGACTAAAATTTTCCATTCTATCCAGGATCGGGCTTAAGTCTTTTAAGTGTTCTGATCTTTGCATGGATTTAGCTACAGTATCATCTACATAGTCTTCCATAGTTTGATGTATCATATCACGAAAGATAGATGTCATGGTTCATTGATAAGTAGCACCAGCATTTTTGAGCCCAAATGGCATAACATTCCAATGGAAGGTACCCCATGCACATGTGAAAGCTATCTTCTCTTGATCCTCTGGAGCTATTTTGATTTGATTATATCTAGAAAAGCCATCCATTAAGGAATACATCTCAAAACCCGCAGTCATGTCCACTATCATATCAATGTTAGGTAGTGGAAAATCATCCTTAGGGCATGCTCTGTTCACATCTCTAAAGTTTGTGCATACTCTGATTGAACCATCTGGTTTAGATACAGGTACAATATTAGAAATCCACTCAGCATAGTCAATGAGATGGATGAATCTAACTCCTAGGAGTTTCTCTAATTCAACTTTTACCAAGAGTGCAACATGGGGATGCATCTTTCTCAACTTTTGCTTGACTAGTTTTACTTGAGGGGCAATAGATAGATGGTGCATGATAAGATTAGGATCTAATCCCAGCATGTCTAAATATTTCCATGTAAAATTGATCTTCTTCTTTGTTAAGAATATAGTGAACTTTTGTCTCTCTTCCTCTGATAAAGATTGTGCTACATGTACCAATTGAGATTCCTCCTTTGTACCCAAATTGATAGATTGAGTGGGCTCAATGAGAACTGGAGATCTTTCCTATAAATGACTCGGAAGGACATCAAATATCTCATCCTTAGGAACCTCAGAGAGGTTTTCACCTTCGGATATTTCTTTTATTTTTACTTTTGTAGGTTCTGAGACTGCCACAAAGTGGTTTTCACCCTTATAACTCCTTTTCTTTTTATTTTTATTCTTTTGACTAAGATATTTGATGTCTGACTGGGTCATGCTGATGCTCGATTCACTGATGGAACTCCTCATAGGTTCAACTACATTGAGATAACAGGCAAGGGCATAGTCATTGGGAAAGGTGTAAATACCATAGCTTGGATCTGTGGAAGTTTGGTCGATAAGATCAGGGTATTGGATAGTCAAAGTGTGGAAGGCTTGGGAGATTGTGTTCACGGATATGGATCTGTCATCATTGGTCCTAACCTGATGCTCAATTTTAAAGGTGATATTACAACTTAAGATATTCAACTCATGAATAGGTTCAACATCATTATGGAAGTCCACTTTAGGCATAGGTGGATCAGACTCGTTAATTTCATTATTTCTCTCTCGACTTACTTTGGGTGTGGATACAAATTGGTGAATAACATCAACATGTTTCTCTATGATAAGCTCATCTTCCTCTGGAATAGCTCCCCATTCATAGTCATTTGATTCGGCTTCTGAGTCTGGATCTCTAGGAAATCTAAGAACATGAGTAAAGTTAGGGAGAATGCCCCAAGAAGGGTTACCCTCAGATTCAGACTTATATTCATATTCATGGGAATCTATCTCAAAATCACTAGAGTGCTCTAAATGCTTAGCTATGGTGATAGGCTTTTCTTCCCCATTCTGATTACCTTCAAGATTAGCTACTTCTTGTGTGGCAACTATCTCTAGTTTGATAGTAGGTTCTTGTGTTTCTACTACATTGATTCACTTTATGGGATCATATCCATCAGCAATGAGAGCTTTTATCTCTTGTGGGAAGCACTCATAAGGAATTATTTCAAAACTATCTGAATCGTTGTCTGATGATTTAGTTTCTCCCTTGTTGAGAAGAGGTTCGCCTGGTGCAATTTGTTCTATGACATGAGAACAATCACCTTTGAGATGATAGGGCTTCTTCTTAAAGACTAGGCCAATAGTATCCTTATGTGCTCTACCAGTATGTGGAATAGGTGCTACAAGACCTTTCCCTCTAATTCCTAGAGGTCCTTGACCTGGATATCCCATCTTAGCCATCAATTTATCTCATGGACCATATGACTTAGAAGGGATCTTGGGTATTGTAGAGCCACTAGTTTGAACATTTTGAGTTTTAGATTCATCTTTATAGAGCCATGAAAGTATAGCTTCATCTTCTTCAAACTCTTGCTTGGACACTTGTTCTGCCACAAAATTCTTCTTATATGCTTCAAGGAGTTATTGAGGTGCTGGTTTGGACTGCTTCAGAGTTTGTCCATAAGACTTAGGTGAGATAGGGAGAGACATCAAAGATAAAACTAGCTCTATAATATATTCTCCCATCCCATTCTCTTTGATAGTGACTTCTTTAGCAATATTCTCCATTTTAGATGTTGAAGCAACATTTGATGGCTCAGTAGGAGATTCTCTATTATTGGGAACAAGCTTATCAATGCTTTCTTTCAATGTATTGCAAGTGTTATTCAGATTGGCAGGGATAGTAACCTCTACTCCTTCATAGGGAAACTTCAAACACTGATGGTATGTAGAAGGAATAGCTTGCATTTCATGTATCCATGGTCTTCCTAGAAGAATGTTGTAAGCCAAAGGTAGATCAAGCACCTAACATATGGTATCCTTGATTACTAGACCTACTCTAATGGGCAAGACAATGGTGCCTTTAGAAGATCTTTCTTGTTCATCGTAGGCTTTGATAGTTATCTTCTTTATAGGATCAATAGCCAATTCTGTGAACCCCAATTGTGTGATCAAGCTATAAGAACAAATGTTTAGGCCAGTGCCCCCATCTATCAACACACATTTGACTCTATGTTTCTGGATCATAACCTCTATATGTAATGGCTGATTATGTGGGTGACTCAAGGAGTTGTCATCTTCCTCTGAAAAGGAGATATATTGTAGAGATGTAAGATGTCCAACCATAGTCTAGAACCTATCCAAATCAAGGTCATCAGGAACATTAGATCCAAGCAAAGCTTTGTCTAAGATGGCTTTGTGAGCTAGAGATATTTGAAGCAACTCGAATATAGAGATTTTTGCATTAGTGTGTTGGAGTTGTTGAACAACGCTATAAGATGTAGGCCTTGTATCCTTAGAATTGGAAGATTTAGAAATAGCCTTTTGTTTGGAAGTAGATGAAAGATTGAAAGGGATCTTAGGGACATTAGATGAATCTATGATTTGTCCTTTCAGATGCATCTGAGCTTGGGATTGAGTAACTACATTAGCTAAGGATTGATCTCTATCTCTTCGTATGATTTTGATGACATTGCAACTCTCAGAGAGACAGGGTTTGACCATATTGATGACAGTATTATTTCCAAGGTAAGCATAATTGACTTTTGCCCCCATATTAGGTTGAGAAGATGAAACTTCTTGACCATGCTTTGAAAATGGTTCTATAAATGTTGTATGATCATTATTGCTTGTAGGATTATCAATCATGATATCCCCTTGATTAATTAAATCTTGAATGGTATGTCTCAAGTGGAAGCAACCATTAGTTTTGTGGCCTTTACTTTGATGGAAAGAACAAAATTCATTATCTTTCCACCAATGTGGTTTGGGATCTAGATCGGATGGTCAGATTGGTGGTAAAGAGATGATGTTATCAGCTAGTAGGGTTTTCAGAGCTGATTCTAAAGATTCTCCAAGAGGAGTGAATTTTTGTTTATTATCCCATCGCTTGAATTGGGGCTTCCTTGGAGTTGGTTCAGAAGACTATTGCTCTGCAGCCTTAATGGCTTTGGTGCCAAGGGTGAGATTGTAGGCTGGTGCCTTTGATGGGGCATGGATAGTGTCAACAACACCATTTGTGATGATGCCTTTGTTCTTGTTCCAGCTTTTATTTTTATCTTTTCAGCTAGATCCAGATTTGGACTTTTCCTTTTGAAGTGTGATTTCTCCTTTCTTCACAAGTACCTTTTTGATTTTGATAGAATTATCTACCATTTTGTCAAAAGATGTATGATCTTGCATTTGCAGAGGATAGTTGATTTTTGGAATAAGGTTATTGATGAAGATCTCTAGTTTTTCAGTCTCTGGAATAGGTCTGGCATATAGAGAGAATTTCTTGCACCATCTTTTGAGGAATGTGAGGAATGGTTCTCCTGGATATTGCTTGAGATTGCAGATATCGATCATGGTGACCAGATGTTGAATATTGTAGGAGTATTGTTGATAAAACAATTTGATCAACTCCTCAAAAGTCTTGATAGTAGATGGAAACCTAGAAAACCATTGAATGGATGCTCCCCCCAAAGATCTAGGAAAGAGACACATAAGATATGTCGGTTCATGCATGAATTCCATGGATTGCGTATAGAACTCTTTGACATGATCTTGAGGATCATAGTGTCCATCATATTTATCATACTTTGGTATCTCCACTCTTTTTGGGAATGGAGGCATGTACAAGTCTTTATCAAAAGGGGAAGGATAAAGGGCCTCCATGGAGAATTCCTTGGGTTCCTTCTCTTTCTCAAGCTTATTTAGTTTGACTTGCATAGCATGCATCTGTTTCATTATAGCCATCATTGGAGTTTCTTCCTCATGTGTGATGATATTTTCAACATTAAAGTTGGGAGGAAGTTTAGCTCCTTCCTGGGCTAATTGTAAAAAGTATGCCTCTCGATCTGCTTTCAAGAAATGCCTCATCATTTTCTTGAATTCATCATCATTCTGACATCGAAGGATTTCAGAGGGTGTGGGCTCTTGATCTGCACCATGCTGAGAATGGTCTCCTACTTGGGATCCTCCTGCTTGAGACATGGTAGGAGTTTTTGGGCTCCCTGGAATAGATTGAGGAGGGGTATGTTGAGTACCTTCGTGGGGTGATGGAGGAGGTATGTAACTAGATTTCAATCAAAAGTTTCCAAGACTGTCCTCTTTGTAAGGACCAAAATTATAGAGTTGCTCAAGAGTTGGGCCATGGGTAGCAGTTAAGGGTAAAGTCTGAGATCCTTCTCCAGATTTCTTATGTGAGGAAGCTCTAGTTTCCACCATTAACCTCAAGTGAAGCAAAGGAATAAGATTCAGATAGCTGAAGAAAGAATTGAATCAAGATGATCAGATGGTGCAACCTTTTCAAGGTTTGATTGAAGCTTAGATTTGACTTGGATGAGGGATACCATGCCCTAGATGTATGGGTAGATTTTCCCAAAAGATAGCGGATAGATATCGCAACACTTAGTCAGATTAGAGATTGATTAAAGATTGATTGAAGATAGTTATGAAAAGGTTTTTGACACAAGATAAAGAAGATTCGAATTGATTAAATAGGAGGCTGATTCAGATTCAAAAGACCACTTTAGAATAATGATCGGATTCTCAATAGCTACTACTCTGTTCCTAACACAGTGATTTGTTCAACAGATTCTAGAATTTGGCTGAAAAAGCTAAGCATTTGGCAATTCTAATAATTTTCTAACAACTCTTCAAAATTTCCCAAACGACACTCTGCAAACTCATACAAAAGTTGGGTAGGAATGAAACAACAGTTGCAAAAACTCGTACGGCAGTTGGGTAGCAATGAAACGACAATTGTAAATCTCATACGATAGTTGCTAACAGGATTTTGACTTTTTGAATTTGCTGGCATGAAAACTCGTACGACACTGGGTACTCAGTCATATGACAGATGGGTAGTATTGAAATGACACTTGATAAAAACTCATATGACTTTTGACCTCTTGAAATGACTTTTGACTCCAGAAAGGATTTTACGTCAATTTTTGCAAATTTTAGAGTTTTCAAGTTCAGATTGTTTGCAAATTGTACTCTCCAGATTTGAAGATTATACTAGATTTGATCATTTTTAATAGCCAAGTAGATAAACAAGCACATAGAATAGCAAGCAAGTGATGTCAAGCATGTCTAAAAATAATGAACAAGGGCAAAAGAAACCTTTCGTATGAACAATCAAATGACCAAATTGTGCTAATCCTTGAGAGTACTAATTGTGTATGTTCTAAAAAGTTTTGCAATAATGCACATATACCTGAAAATGAAAAATTGGCCTCTCTAGGGTTTTTAGTAATGGTTTGACTCTGTAACTTTTATGATCCAAAGGGGTGAACTCCAATTTCGACACACTAGGGTTTTGACACAGTCTGAGAACTTAATCTTCAAGAGCTTCTAGGGAGATTTGACAACCCAACAATGAACCATACCCATGGAGATTTCTTCCACAAGGACATTTATATAGCGGCTGTCACTACCATAGCAAAAATGGCTATTACCGCTTGAGGTTCCATCAATGTAGTTTTCCCTGTGAAGGGATTGTCCACTATGGTTAACCCTCTCTAAATATGACTCACAATAGTATACCACAAGGGGATTTGGCTCCAAATCCAAGGTTTTTGATGCCTTTTCACTTTTAACCCAAACAAAGAAAGTAGATTAATCCAACACGCTAAGATAAAGTTTTGCTTCACCAAGGTCTGTGATGTCAACTCCACGTGATCTATCAACCTCTCTAGGGAGAGAATGTATCAATCAATAAGATAAAACACACTAACCAATTTTGATTCACCAAAGCTCATGATATCAACCCCACATGATCTATCAACCTCTCTGGGGAGAGAATGTATCAAGCAATAAGAGAAGATGCACTAACCAAGTTGAATGTGAAATGCACTAAGTATCCTCCCCACCTACAAGGAGTCTATCGTCAAGAAAGAATTCATTGGGAATCCAATCTCTCAAGAATCACGAATAGTGTTCATGGGGCCTAATTACTATGTGAGCATAGATGTATATTTCCAAAAGAAAAGCTACCAAAATTTTCCAAGAAGCAGAAAGAGGAACACTTAATGCTTAAAGTGAATATGAGATGAGTCCACAAGGTGGGACACTTAACACCTCACACAACCTAAAACAAAGTCCCCAACTTAGAAAACAAGTGAGTTCCTAAAAGCACAAAAGGGTTGCCAAGTGGAACACTTATCGCTTCTGTCCTATTGACTCCTCCCCTTTAATGTGGCGCTGAACTTGCAACCACAAGGTGGGCACTAGAAATGTGTGTGTGAAAATTGTACCTGATCTATAGACACAACACTTCAGTAAAACATTAGAGGTTAGCTATAATCAAAATCATGCAAAATTAAAATCTAATCCAACCAAGCGATTTACTGCCTTCTAATAGGTGCGAGATTGATGTTCTCAGATTGTAATCGATATCAGTGACCTAGATGAAACCTAAATGAAGGATTTGAATGCAATTGATCTAGATATGAAAATGAATGCAAATAATCTATTTTTTCAGATTTTCTATGCAATAAGATAAAAAACTAATATGAAATCTATGCTATTGAAAACTGATGTGCAATGAATGCTAAATGATCTAACAATGATATGATAGCTATGAAATTGAAATTGATCTCACAAAGCTTGAATTTGCCAAATGATTCCTCAGCCTCCAATTCGACAGCGTAGTTGTGCAAAATATGAGATGATTTGCTAAGAGCTAAGCTTTAATTTATAGAAATCCAGGGCTTTGAGGATGCATGGAAAAAGCCATAAATCACTTAGATTAACTCAGCTTGATTTTTGAGTTATTTTTAAATAACAGATAATTAAGTCACAAAGCTAACAACTTGCATTGATTTTCTAATTTTGAGTTTAACTGGTCCTTGAATGTGCACATGGATAATTATGATTTAATAAATAAATAAAGTGATTTATTCTCAACTTAACTGATTTTTGAAATTAAATAATTGATTTATGGGTTAATCAATCATTTAATCAAACTTTTATTAAAAACTATATTATTAAATAATGACAATTTGCAATAATTAATTAAATAAAGATTTAATCAATTATTCATAGGATATTGGATTTATTGTCAAAATTAAATAATACAATTAATAATAGATAGAATTAAATTTAATTAAATAATTAAGTGGCAAATATTAAATCTAATTAATTAAATATGAACATATTCAATTAATCAAACTTAGGATAAATGTGATTTATTGCCAAATAATCATTAAATTAAAGATAATTAAGATAATTAGGAATATTCAAGGAATATTCCCCGATGCAAAATTTAAGATAATCAATTATGATCGATGATGCTTAGATGTGCCTTTGGTTAGGACTTTGATGTCGATTTCATTCGATTTGTTGATATAGGGGTTTAATGAACATATAGCCCATTTTTGGGGTATTAGAGGTCTCAGTCATTGAAGGAAGCTCAGTCATTGAAGGAGCTCGTTAATCCTTGGCACTTGGTGAAAGTGTTACTTGATGATTTCTATGGTGCTTGGTCAACACTAGTGCTCGGTGATGCCTGGCATGCTTGGTTATTTCACTATTGCTCAGTAGTTCTGGTTTACTGACTAGAGTTCTATGTGATTTATTAGGCCAACTCTGTAAATTTATTTTTAGTAGCTATTGTTATAGGCCAACATGTTGATTTATAAGTTTGTAAGGCTATTTTTATGCCAACTTTTATTGCATTTAATTATTGTTGGGGGGGAGTTAATGATTTCATCCAATTGGCTTATGGCTGATGACTAGTATTTATAGGATATTTAGGTAGATGTTTAGGGGTAGTAGAATTTCATAGCTTGGAAGGCTTAGTGAATCAGATATGAGGTTCTAAAGGCTAGAGTTGGTAAAGTTGTGGAAAGATCTTGTAGATCAAATTGATATCTAATAGGTTATAGTTGCAGAGCTAGTGGTTTGCACACTTGGAGACAAGGAGATTGCTTGGAGGCTTTCGAGCTCAAGTTTAGATCGACCTTAGGGTTTCTATTAGCCTTTGATTATCTTTAGAGCTGAACTAGGTAGGGTTGTATTGGATCTGTTTGGATCTTGCAAAAAAAATTTTGACTGTAATTGGCCCTAACCTGGAAGGCCTTATAGCTAGGCATGTTAATGAAAATCAGAAGTTAAATAATTATCTTGTTTTTGTGTTCTTGAGTATTCCACTATGTTGTTCTGAAACTGCGAGGTTTGGATTGTCCTTAATTGGATCCACCATCCTTGATCGCAAGAGCAGAGACCTTAGGGTCCAAATGATGACACACCCTATAGATCCAATGATTCTTGACAACTCTTAGAAGTAAAAACAACATAGTGAGAGAGAGAAAGTAGGATCATCGATATATTTACTTCATTCAAATTGATTCATACATGATAGGCTGTAAGGCCTTCCTAGTTAGGGCCAAATATTACAATGAATTACAGAAGTCCTCAAACATGCGAGGATCTTCCAACAATCTTGATTCTGCTATCTTCTTTTCTTTCTATCAAAACTTACTCCTAAACTCTAACCAAACAACTATACTTATACAAGAGGCTACCAAACTGAGTCAGCCTTTAGATCCACAATCAACATAAGGAATAGTCAGACAGGACCACACACTTCCCCATGATGGATACCAATATTAAATTCGTGACCCATAATCAAAGGACAAGTTGGCCTCAACAGAAACTCAAAATAAACTACTCAGTAAGAAAGGATGACTGAGCAACAAACAAGCATCACCGAGTGTTAGAGAAACAACTGACTACCTAGGAGATAACCAACCATACTTGGTAACCAAAGGAAATCAACCAACTCAGTCAAAGAAGGAACTCAGAAACACAGACAAACTTCAAATCTTTTTGGTGACACAAGATTGCCAAGGACCCAGGATGCTCCTACATTAGACACCTAGGGTTGTTTTGAAATAATTCTCCCAATTATTTAGTAGGTCTAGTCTAAGCTGCATCCAACTTAGACTATGAAATCCATGAACTATCTTCAATTAGTCTATTCTTCAACTTTACCGCATATTCCATATATTGTTTACCTCTTGTACTCTTGCCAATTCTTTGTTCCAAAATTTGTTCAACTTCTTCATTCTTCTTCTTAGGATATTCCATCGGTACTATCATGTCTTCATTAGGTTCATGATACTCATACAAATCAGCAATTTCTCTCAAATTAGATATACCTCTCGATTGTATGCCATTCACAATCTCAAATGGTGTTTTTCCAGTACTCCTATTCACTGAATTATTGTATGCAAACTCTGCTTATGCCAACATAGAATCCCAATTATTAGGTGTGTCTCTAAATAAACATCTCAAAAGATTTCCCAAAATTCTATTTACAACTTCTATCAGTCCATTGGTTTGTGAGTGAAATGTAGAAGTATATTTCAACTCAGTGCCAAAATTTCTCCAAAGAGTCTTACAAAAGTATCCAACAAATTTACTATCTCAGTTAGAGATAATACTCCTCGGTAATCCATGTAATCTAACCATTTCCTTAAAGAAAAGATCTTCTAGACATGTACTGCATGTGATGTCTTTCTACAAGGTATAAAATGTGCCATCTTTGAAAATCTATCTACCACAACAAATATATTATCATTACCTCTTGCTATCTTTGGTAAGCCAAGAAAAAAATCCATACTAATGTCAGCCCAAGGTTTCACGGGTACAATAATTAGTGTATAGAATCTAGTATTCTGACTTACTCCTTTTGTAACTTGACAAATTCCACAACTTTCCACAAATTTCTGAACATCTTTATACAACTATGGCCAAAAGTATTTCTCCTTAAGAAAACTTAATGTTTTATCAATACCAAAATGTGTAGCCGAACCACTACTATGTTTCTCCTTCATCAAATTAGTTCTCATTTGTCCTCTCGGTACACACAACTGAATACCTTTGAACAACATACCTTTTTGAATTAAGTATTCTTCCCATATTGTACTCGATTGATCTTGAATAGGTGCTCTGCACTTTCTCCATGACTTAGAAAAATTAGGATCAGTTTCATACAAATCTCTCATCTTGTCAAAACCAAGAACTTCAACTTTCATATCAGTCATCAAATATCTTCTACCCAATGCATCAACAACTCAGTTAGTGACTCCACTTTTATTCTTTATCACAAATGTATAACTTTGAAAGTACTCAACCCATTTCATATGTCTCTAATTCAACTTATTCTGACTACCCAAATATTGTAAAGCCTTATGATCAGTATACAACACAAATAATGTCCCCATTTCTTTAGTGCTTGAACAATAACATATAATTCTTGATCATAGACAAAATATTTCCTTCTAGCATCATTTAACTTTTCATTAAAGAAAGCAATAGGTTTACCTTCCTAACTCAACATAGCTCCAATTGCACTGCCACTTACATCACATTCCACTTGAAATACCTTATTGAAATCAAGCAATGCCAAAATAGGCAATTCAACAACCTTCTGCTTCAGAGTCTCAAAACATTTTTTAGCTCCATGTGTCCACTTGAATTCTCTTTTATCTCCTCTCATAGTCTCAGTCATAGCATTACAAATAGAACTGAAATTCCTTATGAAATTTTAGTAAAAACTTGCTAAACCATGAAATGATCTTACCTTACTAGCATTCATAGGTGTAGGCCAATTCAAAATAGCTTCAACCTTTTTAGGATCCATCTTCAAACCATCAACTAAAATTAAAAATCCCAAATACACAATCTCCTCTTTCATGAATGAACACTTTTTCAAATTTATTAGGAACTTTTCTTCTTTCAACCTCTACAAAACTTGTCTAACATGCAAAAAATGTTCTTCTCTAGTCTTACCAAATATCAAAATATCATCAAGACATACAATCACAAATTTATCCAAGAATTTCTTCAAAACTTCATTCATCAGCCTCATAAAAGTACTTGGTGCATTAGTTAAACCAAAGGGCATAACCAACCACTCATAAAAACCTTCTTTTGTCTTGAAAGCAGTCTTCCATTCAGCACCTTCTCTGATTTTGATTTGATGATATCCACTTTTCAAATCAATCTTTGTGAAATACTTTTCTCTAGTCAAACTATCCATTATGTCATCCATCCTTAGTATAGGAAACCTATACTTCACTGTTATCTTGTTGATTTCTCTAGAATAATTACACATTCACCATTCCCCATTCATTTTAGGTGCCAATACTGCATGTACTGCACAAGAACTCAAATTTTCTCTATTCAAACCTTTATCCAGTAACTCTTGAATCTATCAGTTCAATTCCTAATTCTCAGTAGATATCAACTGATGAGGTGCCTTATTCGGTAAACTAGCTCCAAGGATTAGATCCATGCAATGATCAATACTTCTCTTCAGTGGAAAACCATCAGGTACATTATCAAAAATTATATCACTGTACTTGGTGAGTAAATTATCAATCTCCTCAAGGACATTATCCTCTATTTTATTAATCATTTTGTTAGGAATCACAACAAAACATACATCATTCGTCTTCAAATCCTTAACAAATTTTATCCCTTCCATCAAAAAAACTTTCATGTATGTGCAAACATTACTAACTGGTTCTTCCATCAAGGGTAACAAGATTTTTTTTCTTCCATCAGCTACAATGGTGTACTTATGCAATCTCCCAACATATATAGCATGTCTATCATATTTCCAAGGTCTACCCAACAAAATATGATAACAATCCATAAGCATGATATAACATAGCACCTTATCATAGTACTTTGCAATGTTCAAATTCACATAACATTTTTCACTTACCAGGAGTGTATGCTCATCCTTGATCCATGAAATCTAATAGGGCTTCAGATGCCTCAACCTTTCTAACTGCAGTTCTGTGACCATCTCTTCAGATGCTAGATTCTCTGAGCTACCACTGTCAATGATTACCTTCCAAAATTTATCAAAAACTCTACATCTGGTCTTGAATAAACTTTTCCTTATCGGATCTTCCTTTTTACTTTCATTCCATAGTGCTCTCCTTACCATCGGGTTATTTTCCTTCTCACATTCATTTAGTGATTCTTCCTTCACCAAAGCATTTCTACTTCTACCAGCCTTCTTACTAGCATTTGTACATTCAAAAGATCTATGTCTGTATTCTCCATAATTGTAACAAGTTCCTCAAAAATTACCTCTGCTATAACCACCTTGGTAGTCACTGCCTCTGCCTCTAGATGAACTTTCACCTTTCCATTCAGTCTTGCCTTTGTCCAAATTTGTCTTTTCAGGTTCAGATCTACTATTTTCACTATAGGATCTACCTTGACCTCTTTGTCTTTGTTCATGTCTCTTGTTCAATTTCTCCTTAGCTTTCAATGCAAATTGATAAGCCTCTTCAATGTTCTCCAATTTGACCAAACTAATTTCCTCTTGGATGGAAACTCTCAAACCATTTAGGTACCTAGGAATTCTTTCCACATCATCCTCATCATGTCTATATCTGATATCTAATCTATAGAATTCCTCACTATACTCTTTTACCGAGCTATCTTTTTGTTTTAGACTTTGCATTTGCCTAACTAGTTTAATCTGATAATCACAAGGTAAGAACTTTCCTTTCAATTTATTCACCATTTTATTCCATACTTTGATTTTGTCTTTGTCGTTCTTCTTCTGATCCAATTACAGATGCTCCCACCACAAGGATGCATGACCTTTCAACCTTGTGCCTACAATTTTCACCTTTTTCTTTTCAGATACATTTTCATACTCAAAATACTTTTCCATTTCGGTGATCTAGTTTATCAATTCATCAGAATCCAATTTCCCGCTATATTCAGGGGGATTGAAATGTGGTGTTGACTTCAAGCTTGTCAATGCCTTCAAGAATCTTTCCTCACCTTGATCCATCATAGGTGTAGGTTCTGCTTCACCTTGTTCCATTGCTACTTCATCATCACTAACATCTTCAAGATGTCTACCTCTTCTCTAGGCTATTTCAATAGCTTCTAATCTAGTAGCAAGTTGTCTCAACATGCCTGCCAATCCTGGATCCACTTCTCACCTCCCACAAACCATCTTGGAACCCTCTATAATTGCAGATTAGATTGTAATATCCTACCCCACAATAATTCAACTAGGGATTCACAAGAAGGAACCTAGATCCCTAGACCTAGATCTAGAACATTGCATAGATCTGGAGCTCAGTTAAGTAGTAGTTACCAAATGGAAGTTTCTACTTTCTTTGGTACTTTGAAGCCTGAGAACTTGATTGATTGGATTGGTGAACTTGAAGATTTCTTTGAGCTGAAAGAAATTGAAGATCCTCTTTAGGTGAGATTAGCACAGACAAAGTTGAACGGACATGCTTCTCTTTGGTGGAAAGAACTACAAAGAGATAGAGAAGATGAAGGTGAAATGAAGATCAATCGGTGGAGGTTGATGGTGACTAAGTTGAAAGCTAAGTTCATACCTTCTAACTATGAGCTTGACTTGTTTAAGAAGTTGTAGAATCTAAAATAGAAGGATTTGTCTGTTGAGGATTATACCGAGGAGTTCTACAAACTTACTATTCAGTCTGGACACTGAGAGCTTGGTAAGGATAAGGTAGCTTGATATGTGAATGGCCTAAGATTTAATATTCAGGATGAGCTTGGTATACTGAAGATTGATTCTATTGAAGATGCTTATCAATATGCTCTAAAGGAAGAAGATAAGTTGAAAAGGAAACAACATAGTAATCCCTGAGGGAAGGAAAATATTGATCACTTGGTGAAGGACAAATCAATTGATGCAGAAGATGAATAGAAAAATGTGGAACCGAAGAAGAAGATAGGTAGAGTTATCTTGAAGGGTACTTTCTATAACTATGGAGAGGATAGCCACTATTCTTTTGAGTGTACACAAAAGAAGATTGGTGACCGATGAACTATTGTGGTGAAAGAGAATGAACCTGAATCTGAGAACTTACTGCTTCGGTGAATATTGCTTAGTACAAAGGAGGAACCTTTTCAGAGGAGTAACTTGTTTAAGACCCGATGCAATTCTGGAGGTAAACTATGTTATGTTATTGTTGATAGTGGTAGTACTGATAACCTTGTTGTTAAGGACATGGTTCAGAAACTTGGGTTGAATAGAATGAAGCATCCTTGTCCTTATAGGATTGGATGGTTACAAGATGTTCATGTTTTAGAAGTAAGAGAACAATGCTTTATTGATGTTCAAATTGGCCAATATAAGGATCTTGTGTTACGTGACATTGTTAAGATTAATAGTTGTGATATATTTCTTGGTGGACCTTGACAATATGATTATAGGGCTATGCATGACTATGTAAGAAATGTGTTTACTATTGAGAAGGATGACAGGGAGTTTTCCCTGATGCCTCTGTTGATACAACGCTTGGTAGGAGAAGCCTGAGTATTGGTAGCCTAGTTGAGATTGTGGATCTAGAGAAAATGAATGATCCATTTGGAGAACCAACCTATTTGTTGTCAAGAAAAGACTTTAAGAGATAGAGAAAGTTGAAGTGGAAGACTATGCAAGCTGAAAAGGTGGAGGACTTGTATGTGAAGAACCAGTTTGGGGTTTATTTACTGAATCATAGAAGATGTTCTTCTCACATATGAACATCCTTTTGAACCCAAGGTGTCTAATGTAGGGGCATTCTAGGGTACTCGGTAAATCTATATGGGAGGTGTATGTTTGGCCAGTGTTACTCGATTACAGCCTTGACTGACGATCTCAATCATTGAAGGAAGCTCGGTCGCTAAAGGATCTTGGTAATCCTTGGCACTCGGTGAAAGTGTTACTTGGTGATGTCTGTAGTGCTTGGTTGACACTAGTGCTTGGTGATGCCTGGCATGTTCAGTTATTTCATTGTTTCTCAGTAGTTTTGGTTTACTGACTGGAATTCTGTGTGATTTATTAGGTTGACTTGGTGTATTTATTGTTGGTAGCTATTGTTACAGGCTGACGTGTTGATTTAAATGTTTGTAAGGCTATTTTGATGCTGACTTGTATTTCATTTAATTATTGTTGGGGGGAGTTAATGATTTCATCTAGCCGATTTACGGCTGATGAATAGTATTTATAGGATGTTTGGGTAGATGTTTAGGGGGAGTAGAAGTTCATAACTTGGAAGGCTTAGCGAACCAAATTTGAGGTTCTGAAATCTAGAGTTGGTAAAGCTGTGCAAAGATCTTGCAGATTAGATTGTTATCTGATAGGTTGTAGTAGTAGATCTAGTGGTTTGCACACTTGGAGACAAGGAGATTTCTTCGAGGCTTGTGAGCTCAATTTTAGATCTACCTTAGCATTTCCATCAAGCTTTGATTGTGTTCAGAGCTAAACTAGCTGAGATTGTATTGGATCTGTTTGGATCTTGCAGAATTGTTTCTAATTGTTATTGGCCCTAACCCAAAAGGCCTTACAGATGGGCATGTTAATGAAAATCAGAGGTTAAACAATTATCTTGTAGTTGTGTTGTTGACTATTCCACTTTGTTAATCTGAAGCTACAAGGTTTGGACTGTCCTTAATTGGATCCACCATCCTTGACTACGTCAAATTTTGACAACATCGTAATTTGGGTATTGTGTATTTGTCATAAGGTGTTCAAACAAGTTGAATTAAATGTGTAAGACCCAATCCACTCCCTAGAGTCAAGGGTCAAAGTAGTGGTTTATTTTGGCATATTAAGCCTTAGAGACAAGGAGTTGAAGAAACTTAATTAAGGAGTTGAAGAAACTTAAATAGAAGTTGAAGAAACCTTATTGCTTACACAAATTGTATGAGTTTGGAAGTCCCTTAGGAGAATGGCTAAGTCTTGGATAGAGGACAATAGTCTTGAGGAGGTATAGGTTCTCATCCTCACTTTTGGAACTATTTGTATTGGGTTAACTAGGTTTCCACTACCACCTCTTCAAGTTCTAGTTTAATCCTTGAAAATAATGAACCTAGGGATATAATGAATTAACCTTGGTAACTAGACAAATCAAGATAGTTTTGACAAATTGGTGATTTGGGTATTGTGTAGTGGTCAGAAGGTGTTCAAACAAGTTGAACTAGATGTGTAAGACCCAATCCACTCCCTTGAGTCAAGGGTCAAAGTAATGGTGTCTTTTGACATATTGTTCTTTAGAGACAAGGAGTTGAAGAAACCTTAATGTTTACAAAGATTGTAAGAGTTTGGAAGTCCCTTAGGAGGATAGTTAAGTCTTGGACAGAAGACAGTAGTCTTGAGGAGTTATAGGTTCTCATAATCACTTTTGAAACTATTTATATTGGGTTCACTAGGCTTCCACTACTACCTCTCCGCTGGATACATATGTGTTACTCTAAATACAAGCATATAATATCAATTCATTTAAATTTGTGTCCTCCACTAAAAAAAACTCATAGAATGCACAAGAGTCGACCAAATTTGAAATTTTAGGGGCCAACTCTATGACTAAATGGTCCAACCCACGTCTATGGAGATTTCCTAAGGCAAGAAAATAGTCATATTGGAATAAGTAATGGATGCACTAAGATAAGTGTATCAATAAACATAATGAATACGTGATCCTAATAAATGTATGTAATGACATATGTACGAATAAAGTAAAAATAAATGTATTATATGTATGTTAAAAGACAGAAATTTAAGAAATTAATTCTAACTCCAAATTTTACTATTTATCAATATCTATATTTATTAGGCCATTATTCTTAAATAAACATAAAAATAAATATAAATAACATAAATATGCACCATTACTAGACTATCATGCTCGATTAAAAATAAAATGAAAATACATTCACCTCAGCAAATTTAACTTAGCTTTCAAAATGTCAATATGGTTTCATACATTAAACTGTAAAAGTGAATTTGTAAATTTTTTAGATGATTCCATTGGGCTAAACGGACAACGTTGTAGTGGGAATTTGTAAATTTTTTAGATGATTCATGTAAAAGTGTGTCATCTACTCAAAACAAATCATAGAATGCATGAGAGTCGACGAAATATGAAAATTTAGGGGTCAAGTTAATGAGTAAATGGTCCAACCCACATCTATAGAAATTTCCAAAGGCAAGAAAATAGCCATATTGGAATAAGTAATGGATGCATTAAGAGACGTGTATCAATAAACATAATGAATACGTGATCCTCAAAAATGTATATAATGACATATGTAGGAATAGAGTAAAAATAAATGTATTATATGTATAACAAAAAATAGAAATTTAAGAAATTGAATCTAACTCAAAATTTTACTTTTTATCAATATTTATATTTATTAAGCCATTATTCTTAAATAAACATAAAACTAAATATAAATAACATAAATATGGACCATTACTATACTATTATGCTCAATAAAAAATGAAATGAAAATACATTCACCTCAGCAAATTTAACTTAGCTTTCAAAAACATCAATATTGTTTGATACATTAAACTGTAAAAGCAAATTTGTAAATTTTTTAGATGATTCCATTGCGCTGAACAGACAACGTTGTAGTCGGCATGTGAGAACGTCCACCAACACCATGACAAACCTGCAGTTATCATCGACCTATTGTTTTAGTGAAGGCGAAGCCTGACTATTCTCTTTTTCATTGAAACGTTTTGGACTTTTTAGGGAAGCTGTGAAATTGATTCCGAGCTTAGCCACATGTATAGCAGATAGCCTGTCTAGATTGGGAGGAAATGATTGAAGGAACGTGTAGCATACACTCTCCATCATGATGAGCTTAATGCTTTTGCATTAAAGCACAGAAACTAAAGATGTTTCCCTATGAAAGGAAATGGAAGTGACTGATGAGCCTAATGCTTTTGCACTGTCACAATCATATACGACTACCAATTCCTCTCTTATTGGAAAGATCTGAACTTCCTTGAGAAAGTGATATGAATTGCTAGCTTGGCCAAACATATACCAAAAAAAAACCTGTTGATCTTGGAAGGAACAATGAAAGCTGGCATAGGGCATTGCTTTAGAAGATACCGTCTATTGAAAACAATGGAACAATGAAAATGACAATGTGACAATGTTATTGAGTTACGGAAATGGTCTGACCTCTTTTATGAAAGTGAAATGGATTCTGAGCTTAGCCGCTCATATAAAAAGATATTGAAGGGATTGAAGAGCAATTATTGAGTTGTCCACCACGATCTAATTTCCATTTTCACCCCGACATTTCCTTGACAATGCTCGCTGAATCCATGCAGAAGAGTTTCATTTTTTCTTGTCATTTTGTACGAGTTAGATTCCCTGCATTAAAGCGTAGAAACTTCATATCCATGCATGCTTCATCTTTATACTCTCCATCATGATTGCAGGAAACTATATGCGAGAGGTTTGTTTGATACTCTAGCAATTTCAAACGATTATTGTTTAAATGTTTTAATTAGGATGTGATATTCTATATATGAATTTCTACATTTTTAAATCCATAGATTAATAATTACTAATTTCTAATATTGATAATTAATAATTTGTTATGGCTAAATGTAAATTTTTGTTTTGTTCATTTAGAACACTAACATAGACTTTTTTATTGTAATGTTTTGCAAAGGGCATAAGTTCCTGTTTGGGGGGTTAAGTCTTTTCCATGCTTAACAAACCTTGATGAACTCTTGCATATCTTGCTTAACCGCGATGTTGATTGCAACAAACAATCATTAGATCACACATTGTCAAAATTATCTTTTAGTCAATTATAAAAGTAAACAATTGTGTCACTCATTACTATTGTCAATTTTCTTTGATAGTTTTTATACTTCATTGGATTATTTCTGCTAGTTTAGGAGTTTGGTAGTCATCTAAACCATTATTTTCTTATTTCACTCGGTGTTACATCCTATTTTATTACCCAAGGGAATATATCATTTAGCTATTTATTTTTAATTTTTTATTTGAAATATATAAATTTTGATTAGTGAAGGCATAATGGTTAATCATTTTATGATGTAGATGTCCATATATTTTTGGTATGATTATAAAATCATACATTTAATGATGTTGTCAATATCATGTGTTATATTTTGAAAAAAGTGTGTTGATACATTTATAAATGTTTCAATAATGGACATTGTCTCATTACTGCCAAATATAATGTCATAAAAAAATATCTCAGCTATCAAAATTTCATCACACTTATCACATTTCAAGTATAAATTGTTGGTATCACTAGTCCTTTCAAATCCAATCTTAACTAAGTAAGAGTGCGGTTTTTCATACCATGCTCGAGGTGCCTACTTCAATCCATATAAATATTTATGCATTTTTCATAGCATATCCTTAAGCATGGATTTTGTTCTAGGACTTCCTAGGACCAAGGAAAATTTTGATAGCATAAATATGTTGTTGTTGATAGGTTCAAGAAAATGGCACAATTTGTACCTTACAAATCAAAACATGATGCCTCACATATAACAGAGTTATTCTTTAAATAGGTAGTTAGAATACATGGAGCTTATACCTATCTATTATATTTGACAGAGGTTCCAAATTTGTCAGCCACGTTTGGAGACATTGTGGAAGAAACTTGGAACAAATATTTCATTCTCATTTTCCTATCACCCACAATCAGACAGTTAGACAGTGGTCATAAGTAGATCCTTTGGAAACAAAATTAGGTGTTTGAGTAAAGAGCATGGAAATTCTTGGGATACCATAGTACCTTGGGTAAAGCTCTCATATAAGGACCTGGTTAACAGAAGAACTGAGAAAATTCCATTTCAAATTGTGTATGGGGTCATTTAAGAGGTGTACTTGAGCTCAAATATCTAAGATATGTGGAGAATAGGAGTGGACAAGTAGAATAAATTATAGAGGAAATGAAGGATATCCACTAGCAGGTGAAGGATCATTTATAAAGTACAATAGATAAGTATAAACAAAGAGCGCATCTAAGAAGAAGAGACCTCTAGTTTGAGGTAGGAGATATGGTGATGGTAGATTTGAGGAATGAAAGATTTCCCAAGGAGAAGAAAACAAATATCATGATTAAGAGGATAAGGCATTGTAAGGTCCTAAAGAAATGTAGCATCAATGCCTATCATTTTGAATTACCACATGATCTTCCCATCACACCCATATTTAATGTTTCATATTTGATTGCATAAAAAGGCTCTTCAAATGATGTTTTTATTATAGGTGATCAAGAGGTAGCAGAGAAGGAATGGGTTGAATATTTTCCCTTAAAAGAGACTTTATAATCTGACTACATATTGGATAAAAGAGTGGCAAATAGGACTAGGACAAAGATATACCATAAGTACCTAGCTAAATGGAAGAATCACCCACTAGAGGATGCCAAATGTAATTAATCCACCCAATAACTAATATTTAAAAATTTGTTTGACATGTTGGATTTTGTGGATAATGCTCACTTGGTTCAAATAAAATTCTTATCCTCTAGTCTCGGCGTCCAAGTTTTGTTATTTTATATTTTCTTAATCTCTTCATTCAAGGATTGAGTCTAATCTTCATTTTGTATTTAAACATCTTTCACTATTTTAGGCTCAAACTCATATAATAAGCATATTTGGCCTTTCAACTTACTTCTTGTCATGATTCCTAAATATTTTTCTCCAATGATTTGATCTCATTAGAAAGTAAAGTCCTCCAAGATAACTGAGAGGGTGGGGGAGGTGAATCAGTTATCAGATAAATACAACTTTTATCAACTTCAATAGATTTTAACCATGTAAGAAATTTAATCAACAACCATAGAAAGATATACATGCACAATAACACAATGACACAAGATATGTTGACTAGGGAGCCTCTTCATCAAAGAATAAACCCCGGTAGGAATGATGCCCACAAAAGATGTAATAATATGAAAGTTCCTTGTGAGAGGATGGAATCTATTAGGAGTCTTATGAAATACATTCTACATATGAGTCCCTATTATTAGACTTTGAATCCTTGCTAAAAGAGTCTAACTTTGTTAGGAGTTATGGAAGACACAAGGACCCATTGCCCAAATAGCTTTAGGTGTAAGATCACTGAACACACTGTCCAATTGATCTTTGTATTACTCCATAAAATAATATGAAAAGATTACTAATCTCAACAATTCAATACTCCTTCTCTAACTGTGCCAAACCATACCAATTGCTTCTTCAAATCTCATTACTAGATCTCTAAACTTTGCATATCCTCTTCCAACAAGTATTGTGAAATTCACAACTTCTACATTCACACATTACAACAAGGAAAACATTCCTTTCTTTATACCACACTCAAGTAATTACAAATGAGTCAGTATACAAATTACAAAATAAAAGTTTCCACACGTTACATAAAAATTACACAAAACTGTCAGCTTCCAATTAAGATAATTGTTCACTCGTGTGAGCTTAGATCTTGTGCTCATGTCCATGTCACTAAAATCATGTATATAGCTGCCTCATAGCTACACATAATCAAATTCAATCCTGATTAGGAGATATCATCTAATTTCCACAAACTGCTACTTAGGAACACTACCTAAATACTGCTTCCACTGATTTCCTCATAAATGTCATGAATAACTAAATTTCCATATGCAATCTTAACCAAAATCTTATAGAACATCATATAGTATGTCCTCAACTCCACATATCTTCATCTTCAATATCCCAAGTTCGCTAACTTGAACACTGTTTGCTTCTCTTCTAATCTCTAGTAGATCACTGTGTTGACATCAATGACAATAATAGTCATGAATAAAATAACAAATGCTACAGAATGGTTGTGAATACTTCTCCATAGGATATATTGAGCATTATTTTCTAACAATCTCCCCCATTGGAATTGATGGCAACATAGATGAAAAAACATCCAAGTTTCATAAATACCAACACTGCAACACTGTTGCTCTGAAAATGCTTCAAATCTTCTTCATCAATCAAATCTTTCTTCATTTTACTATTCAAGTCTCTCCAATAGATGAATTTTCATGTACACTTCTCCCCCATTGACATCAATGATAGATGTTTCATCATTATTTTAACAACAACTTCAATGTCAAAAGACACTATTCAGAAAATACATTTACTGGAGTCCTCATGACTCAGCTCACATACACATACTCTCCCATAGAGGAAGTACCAACATCTAGTTCAGAAGAAAGATAGGTCTCATATACCACTGGATGGATTCAACAATGTGCATCACTTCTCAAAAGTAGGCTGGGGCATAACCCCAAGCATACCTCTCAGATACTCAAATGTATCCTTAGGAAAAGGTTTTGTAAATATATCTGCAATAAGCTCCTTTGTACTTATATACTCAAGTTTGACTTCTTTCTCTACCACTTTCTCTCTCACTACATGATACTTTATCTCTATATGATTGGTCTTAGAATTTAACATAGGGTTCTTAGACATACTAACTATGTTGGTGTTATCATAATGTATAACAACTGGCTCAACAAATTTTATTCCAATATCCTTTAGCATTTTCTTCATCCAAATTATCTGATTGCAATTGTTTGCTACTGCTACATACTCTGCTTCTACTGTTCTCTATGAAATAACGTTCTTCTTCTTGTTTAGCCAACAAACCAATATTTCTACAAGGAAAAATACTCCACCACTGGTGCTCTTTTTGTCATCAACACTACCTCCCCAATCAACATTTGTATTGTATGGATCAAAAGTGACCACACTTCTATGAACCACTACATGCAAGGTTGCTCAACAATGAGGCCTCACACAGTGGCTCATACCTCTTTATGCATGGAGTTGCAAGACACTATGATAAAGTTTCTCTCAGCTAGAGCTACAAACTTGTGACCTTTCTAGTCAACCATACAATGAGAGATTCATAAAATTGAAGACTAGGGCAAGAGTGCCAAAATCCCCAAAAATGAATCAAAGTATGCAAATGAAACTAGTATAAGTGCGAAATTGATCTATCAAATGACAATACAAACTAATCTATGAAAGGAAATTGCAATGAATTACAATTCTCCTCATTAAGCTATGTGAAGCTAATCTATTGCATAAAAGGAAAATTATACTAGAAATGTCATGATATGCAAACTAATCAAATGAAAATATGCAACTAAATGATAATATGAAATGAAGCAAGTCTTCAATGTCTTCAAAAGCTCCAAGTGCACCTAGAAAACCTGTAGCATAACATTAGCATGAAAACCTAAGATATCAAAATGAGGAAGAGAGCCCTCCTTTTATAGGAAATGAGATGAAATAGACCATTGAGATTAAGAGGCAAAAGTCTTAATCAATGGTGGAGAAAAATGGAAGCTTGATCTTTATGCACAAATATCCTCCAATGAGAAAATATAAGTTGATTTTTGTGTCTATATAAGATAAAAAGTACTTTTTCACTTTTTATAAAGTAAGAATAATGTTTTATTTGTGCAACTTAGGATAAGAGGAAAAGTGGGGCTTTTTTATTTAATTAAAAGGAGAGGAAATATTCCTTTAAATTAAATAAAGACTTAGGATAAAATGGTTAGCCCATAGGATAAAAATCTAATATATGATCGAAATTAAGACTTGATCAAGAAATTGATAATGTTGAAAATATTGATTATTGATAAAAATGATTTAGGGTTGATAAATCAAATAAATGGGGCCCAAAGTCTAGGTGACCATTTTTGGGTGCATACATTTTTCCCCTCTTTGACTAATGTGTGATTGATTTTGGAACACATGCAATCAAAGAAGAATTAAAATGTGAGATCAATTTGGGATCACAAAATAACTCAAATGTGAGGTCGATTCGAGATCACATCTGGAGAAACATAAACAAAGGTCTTTGAACATGAGGTTGATTCGGGATCACATTCAAAGTAAGAAATAATAATCTCAAATTTGAGAAAAAGCTCACAAAAGATGTCTGAATCAAGAAAATCAAAGAATCAGGGATAAGAATCTTATTAAATACTGCCCCCTCAGAGTCAAAATTGAAATTAGATAGAGGAGAATAGTGAATTGATAAATGATTTGATCAAATCATAATAAAATCATAATCGAAGATAAGGTTGATAGAATAACTAGTAGACAGTGAAACATGCCCCAGTGATGAAGTAGAAGAATAGAAATAGAAGACTAGAAATAGAGAGAATGGAAGACTAGAAAATGTGAGAGACATGGAAGGAAAAAATTCCATCGAAAATCAAATTATGCCGCAAAAAGTCAGTTAACTACGCAGAAGAAGGGAAAATTTTGAAATGCAATTTTGCCTATCAAGATGACCTTGAATTTTGATTTCAAGTCTGAAAATGGATCCAGGACATTGAAATTAGGTAGGGGCACAAATTTTGCGCAATTCTGAGGAGTTTTGAATTTTGGGTCAAAAAGTCAAAATGCTATAAGAATAGAAAAGGATGTGATATGAAAGACAAGAAGTGAAAGACATAATTGAGAAGTGGAAGGTGAGTGCAGTCGACTGGCAGGTCCATGTACAATAAAAAGGAGAGCTCTTTCTATATGCAAAATGCAAAACTAAACTAATCATGAACCTAGAAATGCAAGCTACTATGAAAAGTGGCTGACTTGCAAGGTCATAATGCTTATAGACATCTAATTATCATCATTGATCATTAGGTAGCACCGTAAGATCATACAATGCACACTAGCATAGCTATGTGAATATGAATATGATCTTTATTAGATAGAAATGTAGAAATCTCACCTAGGCATCAAAGACATGTAGGTCAACATGATTAGTGTAATGAGATTACCTAAATTTGATATGGTGAGATTATGCTTGTATCAAGACACATGAAAGTCAGGATAACTAGAAGCAGGCACTCACAAAATAGTCAAGGATAATACCTTGTCAATCCATAGTGTCAAGTAAGACTAGCATAAATGCTCATGACAGTTAGGATCAACAAAATATACCCACAACTAGATAAAAAAATAAAACATGTTCTCACACCCTCAATCTTCTAGCTATGCATCATCGAAAACTTCTCAGGGAGAGACCACTCATCAAAGAAATCCTCATAGACAGCACACAAAGAAAAATAAAGTCAACATATCTCAATCAAATTGATTGTTTAAGTGCGTGTGTGTTGGTCATAGAGTCAAACTTTGAGTATCGCATTTGCAAATGAGCAATATCACATAACACTTGGACTATTGGGTAAGACATCTGATAAGTGTTAAGAAACACTCAATGCAAAGGTAGTGTTGAGAAACACTATTTTGGGGTGGTGTTGAAAAACACCTGTTAGGAAATGCCCCAAGAGACAAATGCACCTAAAGGACCTATACTAACAGTTATGCCTCTTAGACAAAGACAAAGACCATTTCTAGACCAAGTCAAACAAGGTCAGGGCATGATGGAAAATGGCTAAGTGTCAAGGACACATGCTTAACAAATAGGAGTGCAAAGGCCTCAAGTAGCGCCTGTTTCCAGGTTTTCACTACTTGGATTTATTGCAATTTTTTCTCTTTTTTCATTTTTTCAAATTTTTGCTATTTTTTTATATTTTTGTATTTTTTCAGTACTTTTTATGCTTTTAAAGATTTTTTCAGCATCATATATGAATTTTTTTGGTATTTTTTTTAGGATCCATAAAATATGTACAAAGGATGCCCCTAGAAAAGTAGGCATCAAACTGCTAAGCAAGATCACATCATGTGGTCCCAATGTCTAGGAAGGTGGAGAACAAGAGAGATTAGCAAGCTAGTGGAAGAGATGAAAGACAAGAGAATGAAGGAGAATGAAGGGAAGAAATCCTCAAGAGTACCCAAGCTAGGGAAAAATTGTCATGAAAAGTATATTTGGACAAGCAATGAATGGCTAGCATGGGATAAGCCACAAAAGCGCAATGTAAGACCATGAAATGATGCAGTCCAAAGAGGGTAAACATGTCAAAAGACTTCATAGCATCATATTTTACTCTTTTTATTAGATCAAGACCAAAGGGAAAAGGATAGTGAAAGGCTAGAATGAATGGAATGAAAGAAATGTCATTGTAGGATAGCTCATAAGATAGCCAAATAGTCATGTATAATTCAACCTTTTCAAGATCAAATAGAGAAGATGAAATGGATGAAATATGTATAAGAACTACGTATGATGCCTGATTGCTAGGTTTTTATCACGGTAATTATCCAAGGTGCCACAAGGGTGTGGTTTTCACTATAGGATGAATTTATTTCTCTTTACTTTTGCTAACAAGGTGCCTGTTTTCAAGTTTTCAGCATGGCACATTTTTAATTTTTTCAAATTTTTTTTTTTTTTTTTGGAAGAAGGCAAGCTTTTTAGATAATGCTCCTTGAAAGGATAAACCATGGTATGCCAAGGATTCAAAATTATATGCTCAAAGATGTTCATATGGAAAGGAAGATGGAAGATAAAAATGGACGATAAGGTTTTATGCAAAGCAAGTGAGGTTGGAAGATAGAAGGAATAGGCAAATGAGACAAAATGATAGAAGGTAGAAGAATAATGAATGAAAGGATTGTGAAAAGGGAGATGAAAAGGAAGGCAATATCAATATCAACACACACCTTGAAGGGTGGAAGGAAAAATGAAGGAAACATAAACTATATTCTAATCCAAATGTGAACCATATTATGGTTCATTATTGCTATCTGACTCCTTGAAGAGAGGATTGGTGTACTTGTTATAATTCTCAAATGTCAGTGGAGGAATATGAAAAGGAATATAGAAAATGGTTAGCAGAGGTTGTGGTTTAGGCACATGGAATGGAAGAATATTTTTGGAAGAAGATGAAGTGGAAGCCTTTAGAAGCTTGAATGTCAACTTCACTTTTTGCTCCACATGAGACTCTTTCAAGAGAGACTTTGGAATCCATATAGCCTTAGGCTTTTCATTTCCTTTTGATGATTTAGAGAGAATATCTTCAATGATGGATTTTGGAGCCCATACTTGTCTTGTAGTTTTCTTCTTAGATATCTCTTTTGACTTTATGCCCCTATGTCGATTAGAGGAGACATGGTGATCTTCTTTTTTGATGGATTCTTGTATTGCTTCTTTTTCTTATATTGACCATTCAAGTTACTTCCAAAAGACTTGGGACTTGTGGAAGAAGAAAGAAAATACATCTGGTTTAGATGGGTGGATGGATGAAAATGATTCAAGGGTATGCATCTATGTTGATCTTGATGAAAGATAGGAGATGGAGGGACATAAGGACCCAAGATGGATGATGAATTAGGAGATTTAGGAGGGTAAAGTGAATGGACATAAGGGCCCAAGATGGAAGGAAGACATGAAGCCCTTAGTATTGGTGGAGGAGGTCCAAGGATGGAAGTGAAAGATGCAAAAGGATAATCAACAAGTTCATCAGCATCTATATGACAACCAAGGACATCAACATCTTTAGAGTGAGTATTAGGATTTGCAATAGGATCATGCACATCTTGAATAGGAGCACCTTCTTTGATATGATCGTTCATAGCTTGCAAAGACTCAGGAAGAGAAGAAAGTGGAAATGAACATGGAGTGGTAGAACAAGAAGATAGAATTTGATCTTGACAAGGATCTTTGGATAACATAAGCACATTATTTTTCTCTTGATTTTCAATAGGCTTATCATTGGAAGTAACAACATCATTTTCAATAACCTTAATGGAAGTATCATCTTTGGAAAGTGCAAGTGTAGTAAGGTTATTTTGTTTATCAATAAGCTCAACGGTGTGAGTAATAGATTGATCTTGCTTAGGAGAAGACTTAAGCAGATGAGAGACATCATGAAAAGGATTGGATGATGTGGAGGGTTCTTGATCTTGATCTTTCTTTATATTTTTATCTTTATCATTTTTAGAGTCCTCTTGACATGGGGCCACTTCTAAGGAAAAGGAAGCATGTTGGAGTTGTATGGAAGACTTTGGAAAAGATGGTGAAGGATTAGCTCACTAGGTGTAGCATTATTAGAAGTATTTTCAGCCAAGTGAGAGTTAGCTTGAGTTTCTTTAAGAGGTAGCCCTTGAGGATAACTATGGGGAACTGCATGGAAAGCATTAGGATCTTTGTTGAATGAAGGATTTGTAAAATATTTGGAATACTTAGTAGCTTTAGGAGATGTGTGGGTATTGGAGGAAGTAGAGGATGGAAGGGAACCATCACAAGAAAAAGGTTTAGCATTAACATGATCTTGCTTGAGAGTGTAACATTTATTTTCAGCATAAGTGTTCGTAGAGGAGAGATGTGCATAGAATCTACATTTATAATCAGCACAGAAAGCTTTCTCTTCCTCAATAGAGGTAGATGTATCATATTGTTCACAACAAATATCATATTTTCTTTCAAAATCAGAATCATATGGATCCCCATCACAATCTACCCAATAGGATGACCCTTTAGAAATCACAAGTGTACCACAAGGATGATGCTTAGGAATAGAAGTTTCATGGGCATCACTACATTGTCCATCATCATAGTCATCATAGTCATCATAGGTGGGTGTATCACTCTTTGTGGAAGAGACATCATAAGGACTATCACGTTGCTCTTTATGGTATGTCTTTTGAAGAGAAGTAAGACTCTTGGGAGAAGTAGAAGATGAACAAGATCTTGAAGAAGAGGAAAATGAAGACCTAGTGGAAGAAGAAGACTTGGATAATGAGGAATGTCTCAAAGAATCATAATGAGATTTAGAAAATGAAGAATACGAATAGTGTTTAGAAGAATCATGATAAGATTTAGAAGATGGAGAATGTGAATAGTGTTTAGAAGAATCATGATAAGATTTAGAAGATGGAGAATGTGAATAGTGTTTAGAAGAATCATGATAAGATTTAGAAGATGAAGAATGATGAGAAGATTTAGAAGATGAGGAATATTTGGATGAGATAATGAGTATGATTCTAGCAAAGGCATCTGATTTAATTGACTTTTATTTTATTTTTGATATAAGTTTATCACCCATGCCACATTTAGAAGATCCATTGGAGGAACAAAATACTTCAAATTGAGAAATGAGTTAAAGATCATCCATTCTCAAGAGAGGTTCCATGGCAAGGTAGTTGTAATTCATGGTTGTAGAAGAGAAGGAATCAAGCGGAAGGAATGAATAAATGAATAGAATAAATGAATGGAAGAAGGTAGACTAGATAATAAGAGGAAAGGAATCAAGAAGAAGAAGAAGAATTTTCCATGGGAATAGAAGACTTCAGAAGAACATGGGAAATAGAGAGGAAAGAAGTAGACTAAGAGTCAGCTTGTGAAATTGATACCATAACGTTCATTGAGATGTTGAGCAACATGACAACACCTAGGATCTAACAACTAGAGGTCATTTCCCTTGGTATCTTGTTGTAACTGACATGAAAGAAAGAGACTCTAGGTGATAAGTCAATCTCTTAAAGTGCCAATGGCAACCTAGGATAATTAAGATTCTCTATTGTCCAAAGAGAAAATGAAAAGATAGAAAATAAAAGGTGCCACCAACACTGTCAAAGAGGTGCTTCCAACAAAGGGTGAATACCCTAGCACTTTTGAATCAAGAGGTTGGACTTAGCCAAAATTGAAATTGAAATTGAGATATATGAAAAATGATTTGGACAATAGTAGGATCAGAATTATCCAAGGGTGTAATCAACAATTCTAAAGACAAACTTTTCACTAAGAATAACTCTCTAACTTGACAAATTATTTTCAAGATAACCTTATGAACCAATTGAAATGATCCCTAGAAGGCTAAAATAAAAAACTTGCAGCCAAAATAGATCTCTAATAGCAAAGTCAGACAACCTACTCAAAGGTCAAGTCATACTAAAGCAAATTAAATGGTTGAAACTAAGAATATTGTTGAAAACTTCCAGGCGATAGACTCCAGGTAGACTGGGCGATATACCAAGGACAAGGCTATACTTCACACAATACCAGGTGATAGACTTCAATAATACCAGGCAACAAACTTAACAATTGTCAGGCGACACAATGCTAGCACGAACTATCAAGCAATATTTCTCTCTTAAGCAAGTGATACTGATGCGGTTTTTTACCAGTTTGTGCAAAATTTCAAGTTTTTAAGGTCTGATCTTGGATTTTCTGAATGTCAGGGTGAAATTTTTTTATTTCAATCACAAGTTTAACAGCATTTGGATAGGTTTTCAAATAGTAGGGGAACAAACATGTGTCCAAACACTTGAAACAAGGGCAAAAACAACCTTACCAAGACAAACACTTGTGATATCAAAAATAAAATTGCACCCTATGGAAGCTACTGATTGTTTGTATGTAAGATTGTTTACACTGGTTTAGCACATTTGAAAAAATTTCAAGCAATATCTACCTACAAGACAAGGCTCAATACTTACCAACTTAGCCCACAACTTGATGCCCCCTTGCCTCACACCAAGTGGTTACCCACAAGAGATATTGGCTTTGTCGTGGAAGTGTCCAAAAACACAACCAAAGGGACACATATGGTGAGTATCTTGGGGTGATCCGGGTTAGTCCACTTGGATCAATCCTTAAACTAAGAAGATAAGTGGCTAAATAAAGGTGGATTCTAACCTATGGTTCTTAGTAAGGGCTTCCGTTCATAACACCCCTCTTGCTCGTCATAGAAGACTCAGACCTCACGGCCTCAAGAGTACCTTAAGCATTCTTGCTCAATGCTTTCCCCATGGTTGCAATCCCATGAGCTACTCACATCAAGCGAAGACAAGTGTTATGTCTACCAAGGTTTTTAGTGTCCGAGGTAGCCTTGAGATTATAGTGAGTTGGAATAGCCAGCAAAAGGCTTGTCCCCTCTTGGGTCGTTCCTCTTGATTGCTCAAGAGCAGGTCTGCTAAAGGATTCCTATACTAAACAAAAAGTGGATTAACTCTTGAGGTTCAAGGTTGTTGGTTCACCACAAGGGTGAAGTGCATACTCCCCTATCTCAAGAATGTCTCCCAAACACACCAAGCAAATTCAATTACCCCCTTGCTTCCAAACCCTTAAGATGGGTCAAGATTTTTTGGTTCACCTAAAGGTGAAGAGCATACTTCTCCTACCACCTCAAAATCTCTTTCACAAGGTATTAAGATTCCTAAAACAATTAGTAAATGTCACACTTGAAAGGAAATAAATCACAAACACTTGAAAAAATTTTCTTTTCATTATGCTTTGGGCAACCCTGCAAAAACCATTAGTAGCCCTTTAGCATGCAATTTATGGAAACTTCCTTTAAGCAAAGCCCCTACAACTACAACTTGTTAGATAACTAGGGTTAGGAAAATCCAAAATCTAAATGAAAATAATGCAAAAAATTGATTAATCTAAGCTGAGAAATGAAAGTTAGATCTATCTAAATGCAATAAAGTAAATTAGAAGACTAAATGTGATCTGATTCAGATGATAAAACTAAAAATGTAAGTCTCTGTCAGATCAGGTGACATATCTCAAACTTCACCAGTATCACGAGACACAGTTTCCTCTACTCGGGCAATATACCTCAGTCTGGGCAATATACTACATAACTGTTAGGCAATACTTTGCACGATGCCAGGTGACAGACCTTTATAATTGTGGGTGATTCTTCCTCTACGTGAAGTGTCGCACTCGTATTATGAGGTCTATCACATGATATACCTGAGAAGTGTCACACGATACTCTGAGACAAAAAATAAAGAATGCAAAATATCTGCAAATTAATTCAAAAAATTACAAAAATGCAACAAATCTAAGAGGCAAAGCCTATCTACTCTACCCCACGGTGGGCACCAGAAATGTATGAATCAAAAGTGACCACACTTCTATGAACCATTACATGCAAGGTTGCTCAACAATGAGGCCTCACAAAGCAGCTCATAGCTCTCTATGCATGGAGTTGCAAGACACTGTGATAAAATTTCTCTCAGCTAGAGCTAGAAACTTGTGACCTTGCTAGTCAACCATACAATGAGAGATTCATAAAATTGAAGACTAGGGTAAGAGTGCCAAAATCCCCAAAAATGAATCAAAGTATGAAAATAAAATTAGTATAAGTGCGAAATTGATCTATCAAATGACAATACAAACTAATCTATGAAATGAAATTGTAACGAATTACAATTCTCCTAATTAATCTATGTGAAGCTAATCTATTGCATAAAAGGAAAATTATACTAGAAATGCCATGATATGCAAACTAATCAAATGAAAATATGCAACTAAATGATAATATGAAATGAAGTAAGTCTTCAATGTCTTCAAAAGCTCCAAGTGCACCTAGAAAACCTGCAGAATAACATTAGTATGAAAACCTAAGATATCAAAATGAGGAAGAGAGCCCTCCTTTTATAGGAAATGAGATGAAATGGACCATTGAGATTAAGAGGCAAAAGTCTTAATCAATGGTGGAGAAAAATGGAAGCTTGATCCTTGTGCACAAATATCCTCCAATGAGAAAATATAAGTTGACTTTTGTGTCCATATAAGACAAAAAGTAGTTTTTCACTTTTTATAAAGTAAGAATAATGCTTTATTTGTGCAACTTAGGATAACAGGAAAAGTGGGGCTTTTTTATTTAATTAGAAGGGGAGGAAATATTCTTTTTAATTAAATAAAGACTTAGGATAAAATGGTTAGCCCATAGGATAAAAATCCAAGATATGATCAAAATTAAGACTTGATCAATAAATTGATAATGTTGAAAATATTGATTATTGATAAAAATGATTCAGAGTTGATAAATCAAATAAATGGGGCCCAAAGTCTAGGTGACTATTTTTGGGTGCATACATGTATATGCACATAGGGTAAAATCATCAGATTTTTCATACCACAATCCATACTCAATTGTGCCTCTTAAGTACCTTAGTATCCTTTTTATTGCTACATAATGTGATTCTCTAGGTTCAGCTTGAAATCTTACTACAATTCCAACTACATGTGATATATTAGGTCTTGTATGAGTCAAATATTTCAATCCTCTAATCATAGATTTGTACTTCTTTTGTTCCACTACAGGAGTCTCATCTGTGCTAGATAAATTGTGTCTAGTTACCATAGGTGTTCCAACTAGTTTATAGTTCTCCATTCCAAATCTCTTCAATAAATCATTCAAGTAATTTTTTTGACTTACAAAGATACCATCGATTTTCTATGTTATCTACATTCCTAAAAAGTATTTCATTTCACCAATCACACAAATTTTAAATTTAGTCTTCATTTCATCTACAAATTTATCAATGGCTTCATCTTCTCCTCTAAGGATAATATTGTCAACAACAACCAACAAACCATTTTCAATTTCTTTTGTGTATAGGTTTCTATCAGCTGTGCCTTTTGTAAATCTTAACTTTAACAAATACTTATCCAATCTCACATACCAAGTTCTAGGTGCTTGCTTTAGTACATATAAATCTTTCTTCAGTTTACATACCATATCTCCTTCTTGAGTTAAAGGAAAACCTTAAGACTAATCAATGTAGAATTCTTCTTCCAATTCTTCATTCATAAATGCTGACTTCAAATCCATTTGATACACTTTGAATTTCTTGTAAGCTGTACAAGCCAAAAACATTCTTACTACTTCAATTCTTGCTATAGGTGTAAAAGTTTCTGCATAGTCAATTCCTTCTTGCTATGAGTATCCTTTACATACCAATCTTTCTTTGTTCCTTATAACTTCTCCTTGCTCATTCATCTTATTTCTGAATACCCATTTTGTTCCTATAACATTCTTATCTTTAGGTCTAGGGACCAATTCCCATGTCTTGTTAGGAATAGTCCCAAGAGATAACTGAGAGGGGGCGGGTGAATTAGTTATCTACAAGTTTCATTTCTTTATCCAATTAGGTATACCTAAACATAAAGCATAAAGACAATGAAATAACACTTGAACACAACACCAATATTTTGGTTACAGGGAAACCCAAATAGATAAAAACCTCAATGGGAATTGACATCCACTAATATTCTGCACTAGTATATTATGATTCTTCTTAGAAGATCCTTAACCATGTTAAGAGTTGCTTTACAATATATTTAGTACAATAGAGCTAGTCAAGGGTCAAAATGTATTAGGATTCTTTTACAAAAGTCCTTGTTAGGGGAGAGGATGCACTATCCGAGAGCACAATGCTCAAAGGGGTGATGGCTACAACCTTCTATTTAAAAGATACACACTATATTTGGATCTTAGTGAACTACGATTTGACCTATTATCTAGATCAGTTCCAATGTATAACACAAATACTTTACTTGGTCACATAGACCTTCTTCTAATGACTCAACACTTTACACAATCTTCTCTGATCTTACTATCAACCATGAACCACACTCAAGCAATCACAAATGACTGTCTATGAATATCTTTCCTCTAAATGATATAATCAAGTTAGCCTATTATAACCACCTTGAAATCATATTAGAGAAGCCATAAAAAAATCCAATAATAATTCAATCAGCTCTACTAAGCACACAACTCATTCTGGGACCTGTCTAATAAGATAATTTTAGATGCACGCTACACACTATCGACTCTACCAAAATAAATGGATCTTTATCATCAAGCTGAATTAATTCATGCACTCTTAACTAAACATCACTAACTCTTCTCCAAGCTTAAATCCAAGGGCACATACCAAAATGATAGGTGCAACTCCAGAACTAATATAATCTATGTCGGCTCTTCTGAGTTAACATAGGAAACTGCTATTGGAAAATAGCGACTGCATAACTTTACTTCTACTAATCATCAAACTCTATGTACATGAATGTAACATCACTATAATGTCTCCATCACATATCCAAAAGTGCAAGGCTCCATGATTATTTTACGGACAACCATACATAGAACATTGCCTGTTACTCTGTCAGGAACATTGCTAACACAGGCTGCTATATAAATGTCTGTACTAATAGTTAACATCTGCATCCATGATATCATGTTGATAATATGTACATGCTTCATATACTTAAATATTACTACATAATTCATCCATATATGCTTCTTACCATATGTTTTCATTAATGAAAAACATAGAGTCAATACTGACCTACTAGCAAATCTCCAACAATCTCCCCCTTTGGCATTGATGGAAAAATATGGAATGAAAAATTCCACCAATCCAAATGAGAATTTATTTTATAATATTCTCCATTTCCTCTTCAAAACTCCCCTAAGGATGAATTCTCCATCTATTTCAATATTCTTCAACATTCTCCATTTCCTCAACTGAATTGATTCCATAACTGAATGTTACTCCACCTTAGTATATTACTCCTTTTACTTCTTTTTTTCATGACTATATATTAATCCCACTTTGACATCAATGAAAAAGGGTGCCAATCAATTTAAGCACCAGTACTACTTCTGAAGTAGAGTAGTCAAACATCCATCAGTCCCTGAGGAGTGATGCTCTTTCTTCTTTCTTCTAAGAAGAATCAGGGAAGGGAGTTACTCCCAACTTCTCCTTGAGATACTCAAAAGTATCCTTTGGCAAGGGCTTTGTGAGTATGTCTATCAACTGATCTTTAGTGCTCATATAGTCCAACTTGACATCTTTCTTTGCCACTTTCTCTCTTAGGAAGTGATACTTGATCTCAATGTGCTTTGTCTTTGCATGCATCATAGGGTTCTTCGACATGTTGATAGTGCTAGTGTTATCAAAGTGAATAATAATAGGATAATCAATCTGAATTCCAAAATCCTTTATCATCTATTTGATGCGAACAATTATAGAATAATTTAGGGCTGTTCCAACATACTCTACTTCTATTTTTTACTGAGAGATACAATTTTAGTTCTTTCTTGTCTAAGTGATAAGTCTATCACCAAGAAACACTGCTCCACCTGATGTACTCTTTCTATCATCAATACATCCTGCCCAATCCACATCAGTATACACATGAAGCTCAATATTTTCTAAATTAGGATATCATATACCATAATCTATAGTGCCCTACAAGTATCTAAATATTATCTTTACTGCCATGAGGTGACTTTGTTTAGGCTCTTCTACAAATCTTCCAACTATGCCAACTGCATTTGCAATATTAGGTCTAGTTTGAGTGAGATAAATGAGTTTACCAATCATAGACTTGTAGAATGTTGTATCTACTAATGGATAATCATCTTGTTTTGTAACCTTTCATCTAGTGATCATAGGTGTCCCTACTAGCTTGCAATCATCTATCTTGAATTTCTTCAATATCTCTTTCACATAGTTAGACTGATTAATGAAAATGGCTTTCTCTATCTACTACACATTTAGTCCAAAAATTATTTGATAGGGCCAATCATACTCATCTCAAACTTACTCTACATTTCTTTAGCAAATTTTGTACTCAATTTGTCATCACCCCCAAAGATAATGTCATCAACAAATATAGCCACAAGTAGTAGTCCTTCAGATGTCTCTCTTATAAATAGGTTACAATATGTTACTCCTTTCTTGAATCCAATCTTTATTAGGTATCCATCAAGTCTATCATGCCATGCTCTAGGGTCTTTCTTCAATCTACATACCATATCAGGTCTATCTGATAGAGTGAATCTATCTAGCTACTCAATGTATACTTCTTCTTTTAGGTCTCCATTCAAGAATGTTGACTTAACAACCATCTAATAAACTTTAAAGTTTTTGAATGTTTCAAAAGCTAAAAAAACCTTAATAGCTTCTAACCTGCTAACTAGTGCAAAAGTGTCTAGGTAGTCAATACCTTCTCTTTGCACATATCTGTTACATAGTAATCTTGCTTTGTTCCTCACTACTGTACCATCTTCATTCATCTTGTTTCTGAATATCCACATTGTTCCAATCACAATCTTATCACTAGGTCTTGGGACTAGTTCCCAAGTATCATTATTGATAATCTAATCTAGTTCTTCTTTCATACAACCATTCTAATATAAATCTTTGCATGCATCTTGAACACTTAAGGGTTCAATTTGAGATAGTAAACATACCACTGCACTGCTTGTAGAACTCTTGGTTTTTGTCTTGTTGTGAATTTTCTACTTTGATCTCCAATGATGACATCCTTAGAGTGATATCTAGATGTAAATTTTGGAACTTTAAATGATGCTAACTCATTATCCTTTGGAGTTTCTACTTCACTTGTTTTAGGTTCATTAAATGGAACATCAATACTGTCAAACATTTCTTCAACAACTCTCTCACTAGAGGAAGGTCTAGGTTCTTCAATCATAGGCAAGTAATCATGATATCTTTCTTGAACCATAAAATTTTCATCAATCTTAACATGAGCACTTGCAATGATCTTCTTTAACCTTAAATTGTAACATCTATAAGCTTTTCTTTTAGTAGAGTAACTAAAGAAAATACCAGCATCAAACTTGCCTACTGCTTCATCTCTCTTGATGTAGCACTTGCTTCCAAAGATTCTGAATTATTTTACTATCGAAACATTACCAAACCATAGCGCATATGGTGTTTTGTTAGCACCAGGCCTCAATTGAATTCTATTGATAGTATAGATTGTTGTATTGACTACATCTCTCCAATAGGTGTGTGCAACTTTTCCTTCAATCATGATGGTGCACACTATGTCAAGGATGATCCTATTCCTTGTCTCTATAGTTGCATTCTATTGAGGGGTTGTAGATGCACTTAACTACCTCTTTATGCCATGTTCATTGAAATAATCATAGAATCTATTAGAGGTGAATTCTCCTCTATCTGATCTCAAACATTTTATCTTTAGTCCAGATTCATTCTCAACCTTGGCTTTGAATATTTTATACTTTTCAAATGCTTCTGACTTATCTTTCAAGAACACAACCCACACCATCCTAGTATAATCATCAAAAAATAAAATGAAATACCTTTCACCATAGTATGATATTGTTTAATTTGGACCACATAGGTCTATATGAATCAAATCCAACTTGTTCTCTACTGAATTGTGCTTGCTACTAAATGAGTTTCTCACATGCTTTCCCATCATACATTCCCTTCATATAGTATCAACTAGCTTTTCTATGCTAGTTAGATGTCTTACTACCTTTACATTTCTTATCTTTACTATGTTATCAAAATTGATATGACATAGTCTTTTATGCCACAACCAACTGTAATCATCCTTAGCAACAAAACAACTTGCTTCTGAATTGAGTTGGAAAACATTACCTTTAGTCTTTGAGCATGATGCAATCATAACACCAGCCTTGTTGTTAATGATGCATTTGTTGTCTTTGAACTCCAACTGATAACCTTATCCAAGTAACTGCCCAACACTAAGAAGGTTATGTTTCAAACCATTTACATAGAGAACATCATCAGTATTGTTGTTTCTATCCAATGTGATAGCTCCTCTACCATTGATAGGTTTAGGAGTGTTATCTCCAAATCTAAACATGCCACCATTGTATTTATCTAGATGAAAAAATCTATCTTTATCATATGTCATGTGATGTGAACAATCACTATTTATAATCTAGGTTGTCCTTACATTAGCTTGTGAAATCAATGCTAGGTCTTGTTCCTATTTCTCATCTTCATGATTTGTCTTATTATTCATTTTCTCTGTAATACAAATTAATCCAATTTCTTCTTTAGCTAGATCATCACCTAAAACTCCATCTCTAGTATCCTAACATTCCTTAGATAATTTAGGCTTGTGGTCATTTTTTAATTTTCTAGCTCTTGTAGGACACTTAGATGCAAAGTGACCAATCTTATTACATGAAAAGCACTTAAATGGAAATTGACTTTCATATTTTCCTTTTCCTTTGTTTTCTCTTTTGTAAATCATAGCAATGAAATTAGCTAGCATTTTCTCTTCATCATCATCATTATCAAAATTACTAGAAGTGTTTCTAGATTTCTTACCATGGACTATTGATTTCAAGGCTGTCTCACTTTTAGGTTTTGTCTTCAATCTTGAAATCTCAAAAGTTGAGATTTTGCTGATCAAGGTCTCTCTCTTAAAATTTGATGTAAGCTACATGGTCTAATCAAGGATGTTGATCTTGTTTTCATATTTTGGAGTGAGATTAGTCATCAATTTATCCATAATGTCTTCCTTTGAGATCTCTCCACCTTTGTTCTTGATTCCAGCAACTATTTCATTGATCCTTTGATTGTAATCTATGTTGTTTTCTTCAGGTAGCATATCTAATGCATTTTATCTTTTATTCCATGTTTTTCTACGTACATCCTTTTCTTGTTTGTCTCCTTCAAATATGTCTTGTAGGTACTTCCATATTTTGTGAGTTGTATCTACTTTCTTTATTTCTAAAAACTCACTATCAGATAGGGCACTCATAAGGGCTTCTTTGGCTATTGCATTCTGATGAAACAATTCCTTTTTCTTTTCAATAGAATCATCCTTTGCAAGGTCTTCTAAGATAGCGATCTTGACTGTGTTGATAGTTACATCAAAAACTTCAAAAGCAATGCATAACAAATGAGTCACCATCTTGCTTTTCTAATAAAGATAATTCTCTCCATCAAACTTAGGACTTTCTTTTCTGAAGAATGCCATCTAATCAACCTCGAGCTATTAAACTTTATCTCAAAGGCACTTGGCTCTGATACTAATTGTTAGCAATAGTCCCAAGAGATAACTGAGAGGGGGACGGGGCGGTGAATCAATTATCTACAAGTTTCAATTATTTATCCAATTAATTATAGTTAAACATAAAGAATAAACACAATGAAAGAACACTTCAAAACAACACCAATATTTTTTTTATGGGGAAACCCATATAGGTAAAAACCCTAGTGAGAATTGACACCCATTAATATTCTACACTAGTGTATTATGATCCTTGTTAGAAGATCCTTAACTTTGTTAGGAGTTTCTTTACAATATATTTAATACAATAGACCTGGTCAAGGGTCAAATCCTATTAGGAGTCTTTTACAATAGTCCCTATTAGGAGAGAGGATGTACTATCTAAGAGAACACTACTCAAAGGGGTGAAGGCTACAACCTTTTGTTTAACAGATACACACTATATCTAGATCTTGGTGAGCTGTGCTTTGACCTACCTTCTGGATTAGCTCCAATGTAGAGCACAAATACTTTACTTGGTCACATAGACCTTCTTATGATATCTCAACACTTCACACACTCTACTCTTCTCTTATTGTCAGCCATGAACCACACTCAAGCAATCACAAATGACTTCCTATAAATATCTTTCCTCTAAATGATATAATAAAGTTGGCCTATTAGAACCACCTTGAAAAGATATTAGAGAAGCCATAACAAACTCCAATAATAATTTAGTCACCTCTACTAAGCACACAACACATTCTGGGACCTATCTAATAAGATAATTGTAGACACACGCTACACACTATTTGCTCTACCAAAATAGCTAGATCTTTCTCCTCAAGCTGAATTACTTCATGTGTTCTTAACTAAACATCACTAAATTTTCTCCAAGTTTAAATCCAAGGGAACATACCATAATGATAGGTGCAACTCTAGAACCAATATAATCTATGTTGTCTCTTCTAAATAAATATAGGAAACTACTACTAGCGAATAGTGATCGCATAACTTCACTTCTACTAATCATCAGACTTTGCATCCATGAATTTAACATCACTATCATGTCTCCATCACATATCCAAAGGTGCAAGGCTCCATAATAATTGTATAGACAACCATACATAGAACACTTTCTATTACTTTGTTAGGAACACTGCTGACACAAGCTACTATATAACTGTCTGTACTAGCAATTAACCTCTACGTCCATGATATCATGTTGATAATGTGTCCATGATTCATCTACTTAAAGCTTATGGAATAAGTCATCCACACATGCTTATTACCATATGTTATCATAAATGAAAAACATATAGTCAGTACTGGCCTGCTGGCAAATCTCCAACATGTCTTGTTCTTTTCAATCTGCTCTAGTTCTTCTTCCAATGTTCATCTTCATAAGCTTCACTAGTAAATTTAGGTTCAAGTTGAGAAATCAAAAAAAATTGTTCTTGTACCTTATTATGTGTTAGAACTCCTCTATCTATGATTCCAATAATCTGCTCAGTAGGATAATTCCTTGATAGATTCCTGTTAGGTGTCACTATCTTAGTTCTTATTTCAGTTGTAGGTTCTTCAATGATTTCTTCATTGTAGCTTTCATTCATCAAATTACTTTTAGTTTCATAGAATAATTCAGCAGTCTTAGGATTAGTTCTAGGATGAGTTCCTTCATCTGATTCATAATCAAGCATTCTTTCCTAAATTTTGAACTTTTCATCAACTTTAACATTTGCGCTCTCAACAACAGTCTTAGTTCTTTTATTGTAACATCTATAAGCATTATTTTTCAATGAATATCCAAGAAATATACCTTCATCACTTCTAGGATCAAACTTTCCAATGTCATAATCTCTCTTAATATAACATTTTCTTCCAAAAATTTGAAAATACTTAACTGATGGTGCATGTCCAAACCATAGTTCATAGGGTGTCTTGTCTGTGTCTTCTCTGATTTGTACTCTTCATTGTATACACTACTATGTTCACTACTTCTCTCTAGAATATCTTCACTGAGTCATTCTCAAATAACATAGCTCTTGCTACTTGAGTCACTAATCTATTTCTCCTTTCTACAATACCATTATGTTCAGGTGTCATAGGGGATGAAAACTATCTCTTAATACCATTCACTTCACAACAAATGTTAATTTCTTTTAAAGTAAATTCTCCACCTCTATCTGATCTCAAACATTTAATCTTCATTCAAGATTCATTCTCAACTTTGTTCTTAATGATCTTAAACTTATCAAATGCTTCAAATTTTTCGTTAAGAAATTCAATCCACATCATTCTTGTAAAATTATCAACAAGAATCATAAAATACTTTTCTCCATATAATCCTCTAGTCCTTGTGGGACAGCTCAAATATGTATGAACAATTTCCAACTTCTCTTTTGTTGTAAACTTCTTGCTGGGAAATGAGCTTCTCTTCTATTTAGCCATCACACATTCCTTGAAAATCATGTTAGTAGGCTTCATAATTTTAGGCAAATATCTTATTGCAAGTGTAGTACTCACTTTCACAATGTTATCAAAGTGTATATGACAAAATCTTCTGTGCCATAACCAACTGTCATCAATCTTAGTAATCAAACATGTCATATCAGTAGGTTTCAACTGAATTGCATTACCTCTAGTTCTAGATCCAATACCAATTAAATTACCATCCTTCTCTTTGTTTACACAAGTTTTCTTAGTAAGCCGAACTTAATATCCCTTATCAACTAGTTGTCCAACTCTCAAAAGATTATGTTTCAAATGATCCACAAATTAAACATCAACAGTATTATTCTTTCCATCAAGAGTATTAGATCCTATACCTTTAATCAAATAAGGTGCATTGTTTCCAACTCTAACAACTCCTCCATTATAATTGTTAAACTTTATGAACTTTTTCATATCTCTAGTCATATGATGTGGACAAACACTATCTATAATCCAATCATCCTTCTTTTCTACTTGAGAAACTAAAGCCTTTTCTTCCTTAATTTCTATTTTCAAATTTTTCTTTGTTAATTGCTACAAATCCTATATCATCATTCTTAGTATCACTTTCACTCAAGGATTTCTCCAAACTAGCTTCAAGTTCTTCATCATTTTGTAGTGCCCAAAAATCCACTAGGCATTACACAACTTACTTTCTTTTAAATAATTTCTAATGTTCAATTTTTTGTTTTCTAAACCATATGGTAGGAAAATATAAAACAGAGAACTTTTATATAAAAAATGAACATTTAAAAAAAATAACTATAATATCATTAGATAATTTTACATAAAATTTGAAGGCAAATAAATCAATAATACTTCTCATAATTTATCTTCTTTGGCAATTCGAAGATTACAAGTCATTTATTAAGCTGAACAATTTCTGATAACATTAATATAGGAAACTGATTTACTTTCAACCAGAACAATTTCTAATAACATAAATGTAGGAAACTGATTTAAAGTTCCATTATAGATTACAGTAAATTAACTATTGAAGAGGCATTAATTTTACTAGGAAATAACTTTGAAAATACCACTAGTAATTAAAAAACTTCTTTCAAAAGGATAACTTATAAGCCATATTTTCAGCCTTTCATTTTTACAAATACAATATCTTGAAGAACATTATCAATAGAGTAAAATTTCTTAAACTCAATACACCAGTAATCATTTCTTTAAAATTCTTTCTGTTAAATTAATCTTGAAACTTCAACTTGAACTTCATCTTTCACCAAGCAACAAAACTTGCAACATAAAACTTTTCCACATGGCCATAGAGGCTTACCTCCCAACCTAGGCCATTTCATGGCCACCCCTGAGCTAGGGGAAACAAGAGATGGATGGGTTACAAACAAGAAACACATACATAAACATTCAACCATAAATTGGAAACAAATCATGCACAATTGACTCCCTTCCCAATCTTGCACAAAGAATTCTAAAGTTGAATCCATAGATGGGTGAAGGTGGAAAATTCTCTTATGGAGACACCTATCTTATACCAAAACAAGAATTTCAATAAAATATCACATGCCTTCACAAGGCCCTTCCAAACATACAACTCAATTCCATGAGCATCAACACATCCCTTATGACCCCCATACAAACATAAGAAGGTCCTCAAGGATGCCCATACATCCAAGCTCTCATACATAAAGAATTCCCAACTAGGCCCTTCACCCCAAGTCCTCCTCAAATCCTCCCAAGGATGAGGAGTAAACTTGCACACCCATAAACATGAAGAAAAATAAGCTGACAAAATAATATTAAAGTCATAAACTCAAATGAAACTACTCAATACAAGATTTACACACAAGATACTACAATTTACAAAATTCACACAAGTTCATATATCTCAATGCAACTTCACAACAATTACATGATAGAGCAGCCAACCTATCTCCAAAGCAATGGAAAATTGGAAGGTTGTAGAAGAGCTTCCATTGACTTCAAGCTTGCTTTCCTTCTCCAATCTACTAACAAACCTCTCTACTCCTCCTCTCACTCCACAATTCTAGCATAGACAAGATGATGAAATCTAATTCCAAAGCCTCTATCCCTCAAAGACACTCAAACATTCCTCTCTCATTCCCTCTTCCCAAAACAAATTCAGTTTCTAGATACTAGATAAAATAACACTTGCCCTTTCTATAGAAATGGGATGAAATTCAACACAAGAGAAAGTGAGGCAACCTAGAGAACATTACCATTTTAGTCATAACCAAAGATGGCCCATTTAGAGAGACAAAATGGAGGCCTAAGGAAGTGGAAATGATAGAAATAGCCCCCTAACCCATGTACTATCCTTGGAGCACTAAAACCCAACCTTAACTACACCCTAGGACTCCACAAAACCCCTCAAAAACCTTAGTTAAACTTGCATCCAAAAATGGAATATTGATAACATATATCTAGGTTCCCTAAACCACCTACCTAGACTAGGGATACATAAGATAAAACTAAGGAAAGGGTGGGGTCCATATTCCACTCAGGCATGCCATCTCATCACAATGGTGTCAAGTGACACCTCACAAAAGTACACATCACATAACACACTTGGCATGCTTAGTGGACAAATTACATTTATATTTTCACAAAATGAAATTTATTTTTAATAATGCATTTACAAACATTAACAACCACACACACACATGCATCACATTTATGAATAAAAAATCATGTTACAACGAGGTCATTCTCTTCTTAGAGTTGACCTTAGTTTCAAATTGATTGCACTTAGATACATTCTTGTTTTCCTAAATTTACAACCATGGCTATATTCCTGCACACTCGATTCTGATGTCAGTATCTCATAAAATCTTTGCATTAATAAGCATTTTGAAAATGAAATAATAACATCTAAACCTAACAAATATAAGTAATTGCATTTCATGAATCATTATATAATCCACATTATACCCTATTTCATCAAGCATTGAATTATCAATTCAATTTTCACATAAGCATGTAATCCTAAGTTAATCATTGAACCATGACACCATTAGCATTTACTATTCTATAAGATAATGTAGAAAATGTAGAATACATAATTCATATATCATAGATAAGTATGGAACCAAAACAAGCATATAAAGAGTATGACTAACATCATCATCATATAAATCTATAACAATCATCTCATAAGATCTAATGATAGCAACCATAATCCAAAATAGGTCAAATGTCTCTAATCAAAGTATCATCCAAATGAATCAAATGTCAAAATAACTATCTATCTAAGATGGTTTGGGGTAGGACCTCACATCCTCGCCCCCTAGGCATGAACTTGCTCCTGGAGTTCATCAAATAGATGGGGGTATTGATCTCTCATCTATGTTGTGTCCTCCCAAGATGTTGTGACCTCATCATAGCAATCCCATTAGACCATAACCTAGTCTAGCTCTCAACCACGAAGGGCCAGGGTCTTGCAAGCTAGTATACATATTGGCTCCAAAGCCAAGTATCCGTATGACTCCACCTTTAAAGCATCCCAATCAATGATATGAGACTCATCATAAATATACTTCCTCAAAATAGATACATGAAAGACATCATGGATGCATGATAGGCTAGGTGGTAAAGCTAAATAGTATGCTACTAGGCCTATCCTCTCCAAAATCTCAAAAGGTTTGACAAAGAGATAGGCCATCTTAGAACCCTTTACAAAATATATTGGGCTCTTATGTGGCCGCACTCTTAAAAATACTCTATCCCCAATTAGATAATCTATGTCAATCCTCGTAGCATCTACATACTTCTTCTATCAATCTTGGGCCTCTCTAAGACATCGCTTGATCAGATCTACCTCTTGCTCCATCTATGTGACCAACTCTGGACCAATAAAAACTCTATCCTCAATCCTATCCCAACTCAATGGTGTCCTGCAGGGTCTACCATACAAGGCCTAATATGCAGACATACCCAAAGATGAATGATGCCCATTATTATAGGAAAACTCTGTTAGAAAGTAAAGATTCCCAAAATAACTGAGAGGGGGGGGGGGGGTGAATCAGTTATCTGATAATTTAACCATTCAACAGCTTTAAACAATATAATCAATGTAGTAATCAACCATAGAAAGATAACCATACACAATTGCACAATAACACAAGATATGTTGACTAGGGAACCTCTTGGAAAGAGTAAACCCCATTGGGAATGATGCCCACAAAATGATGTACTAATATGAAAGTTCCTTGTTAGAGGATGGACCCTATTAGGAGTCTTATAAAATACATTCAGTACATATAAATCCCTATTAGGAGATTTTGAATCCTTGTTAAAAGATTCTAACCCGGTTAAGAGTTTATGGAAGACAAAAGGACCCACTGCCCAAACAGCTTCAAGGCAAGATCTCTGAACCCACTATCCAAAGGATCTTAGAATTATTTAATAGAATAATATGAAATATATTAGCTCCTTCATACTATGCCAAAACTACACTCTCTGCTACACAAGATCACAATCCCTGATCTCTATACTCACAAGTCTTCCTTCATCACTGAATTAGCTCTCTTCTTCACTTCATGCATATATTCGCATCTCAAAACTCACACTTTCACTCTACAATAAGTAAAACATTCATTCTTATATACCAAACTCAAATAATTACAAATGAGTCGGTCCTCAATCACAAAATAATAATTTCTACACGCTACACACAAATTTCACATAAAACTGTCAGCTTCTAGATACTGTAACTTTCTCCAAACATAACATCAAAGTTTTCACTATGGACCATGTCATCATTAATGAGTTTCCAACATCCCTTTAACTGCATGAAATCAGATTCCATTCCAGCTAAGAGATATCCTTTGATTTTTGAAAACCGCTACACAAAAACACTGTCAAAACACTACTTTCACCAAAATGCTCATAACTCTTATTAATGAATGAATTTATTTTTGCACTGTTAACCATAGGTTAATAACACACCAAAGAAAATACCATCAACTATGCAAAATCTAATTTTCAATACATCATGTGCACAAAACAAAACTGTACCTACTTTCCTTTTGATAACCAGAATATCACTATGTTGACATCAATGACAATCCAAGTCATGAATGCAACAACAACTGCTACAGGATGACTGCCAAAATACTTTGCATTCATTCCTAATAATCTCCCCCATTGGCATTGATGGCAACATAGATGAAAAACATCCAATGTTCCAAAAATCCAATACTGCAACATCACTGCAAAATATCAAATCAAATCTTGCTTTGTTTTCCTATTCAGCTCTCTCATACAATCCACAAAAGTTTTTCATGTATATCTCTCCCCCATTGACATCAATGACAGGAATTCTATCACTAAGTCAAGAAAAACATAATGTCAAAAGACACTATTCAGAAAAATACAATAACAAGAGTCCTCATGACTCAGCTCATAAACTCCCCCATAGAGGAAGTTCCAACATCCAATCCAAAAGAAAGATAGGGCTCATATACCACTAGATGGATGCAATCATCTGCATCAATTCTCAAAAATAGGTTGGGGCATAACCCAAGCATACCTCTCAGATACACAAATGTATCCTTAGGTAAAGTCTTTGTAAATATATCTACTATCTGCTCCTTTGTACTTATGTACTGCAATCTTACTTCTTTTTCTACAACTTTCTCTCTTACAACATGATATTTGATCTCAATATGTTTAGTTTTAGAATGCAAAACAGGATTTTTTGACATACTCACTATACTGGTGTTATCACAATATATAACAACAGGCTCATCAAATTTTATTCCAATATCGTTTAACATCTGCTTCATCCAAATAATCTGATTACAATTGTTTGTTGCTGCAACATATTCTGCTTTTGCTATACTTTGTGAAATACAATTCTGCTTATTGCTTAACCAAGAGACTAATTTTTCTCCAAGAAAAAAGGCTCCACCACTAGTGCTTTTATTATCATCAATGTTGCCTCCCCAATCTGCATCAATATAGGCACATAAAGTAAAGTCATCAGAATTCTCATACCATAATCCATAATCCATTGTTCCTTTCAAATATCTCAGTATCCTCTTTGCTGTTGCATAATGTGATTCTCTAGGTTCTGCTTGAAATCTTGCTACAATCCCAACTGAATGTCCTATATCAGGTCTTGTATGTGTTAAGTATTGCAATCCTCCAATCATAGAACTGTACTTTTTTTGCTCAACTGCTGGTGTCTCATCTTTGCTAGATAACTTATGTCCAGTTACAATTGGTGTTCCAATAGATTTGGAATCTTCCATTCCAAATATTTTCAATAAGTCATTCAAATAATTAGTCTGACTTACAAATATACCTTCCTTGCTTTGTGTTATCTATAATCCCAAAAAATATTTGATTTCTCCAATCATGCTCATCTCAAATTCAGTCTTCATTTCATCTACAAATTTGTCACTAGCTTCATCTTCTCCTCCAAAAATAATATCATCAACAAATATAACTACAACCAACAAACCATTCTCAATTTCTTTTGTGTATAAGTTACTATCTGCTATTCCTTTTATAAATCCCAAATTCAATAAATACTTATCCAATCTTGCATACCAAGTTCTAGGTGCTTGTTTTAATCCATATAAAACTTTATTTAACTTACATACCATATCTCCTTCTTGTGTCAAAGGAAAACCTTTTGGCTGCTCAATGTAGACTTCTTCTTCCAATTCGCCATTCAGAAATGCTGACTTCACATCCATTTGATACACATAAATTTCTTGTAAGCTGCATATGCTAGAAACGTTCTCACTGCTTCAAGTCTTGCCACAGGTGCAAAGGTTTCTTCATAGTCAATTCCTTCTTGTTGTGAATATCCTTTACATACCAATCTTGCTTTGTTTCTTATTACTTCTCCTTGTTCATTCATCTTGTTTCTGAATACCCACTTTGTTCCAATCACATTCTTGTCTTTAGGTCTAGGGACCAATTCCCATGTCTTGTTTTTTTCAATCTGCTCTAGTTCTTCTTTCATAGCAATAATCCAATGTTGATCTTCACAAGATTCATTAGTATTCTTAGGTTCAATTTGAGAAATCAAACATAAATGTACCTTATTTCGAGTCAAAACTCCTCTATCTAAACTTGCAATAACTTTCTCAATAGGGTGATGTCTTAAAGTATACATATTAGGTGTCATAGTTACTAATCTTGTTTCAACTGTAGATTCTTCTTTGCTTTCTTTTTTGTTTTGTTTTCTATTTTCTTCTTTGTTTTCTTCTCTATTTTCTTCAGTATGACTTTCATTCAGAAAATCACTATTAGTTTTAAAAAATAATTCTATATTTTCAATGTTAGGCTAAGGTTGTGCTTCTCCATCAGATTCATAATCAAGCATTCTTTCCTAAATTTTAATCTTCTCATCAACTTTTACATTTGCACTTTCAATAATAGTCTTAGTTCTTTTGTTATAACATCTATATGCTTTTCTTTTCAAAGAATATCCAAGAAATATTCCTTCATCACTTCTAGGATCAAACTTTCGTATATCATCATCTCTCTTTATATAACATTTACTTCCAAAAATTCTAAAATAATTAACTGAGGGTGCATGTCCAAACCATAATTCATAAGGTTTCTTGTTTGTATCACCTCTGATTTGTACTCTATTCATAGTGTATACTGTTGTGTTTACTGCTTCTCTCCAAAAAGTCTTAGCCAAATCATTCTCAAATAACATAGCTCTTGCTGCTTTAGTTACTGACCTGTTCCTTCTTTCTACAATACCATTTTGTTCTAGTGTTCTAGGGGCTGAGAGTTGTCTCATAATACCATTCATTTCACAAAAAATATTAAACTCTCTAGATGTAAATTCACCACCTCTATCAGATCTTCGACACTTAATCTTCATTCCAGATTCATTTTCAATTTTACTTTTCATGATCTTAAATTTATCAAATGCTTTAGATTTTTCTTTCAAAAATGCAATCCACATCATTCTTGTAAAATCATCAACAAGAATCATAAAATACCTTTCTCCATAGAATCCTCTAGTCCTAGTAGGACCAATCAAGTCTATATGAAGAATCTCTAGCTTCTCTGTCGAGGTGAACTTCTTGCTGGGAAATGAACTCCTTTTCTGCTTTTCCATCATACATTCTTTGCAAATTATGTTAGTAGGCTTCATAATTCTAGGTAAATCCCTTACCGCAAGTGTAGTACTCACCTTGACAATATTATCAAAGTTTATATGACAAAACCTTTTATGCCATAACCAACTGTCATCAATCTTAGTTATCAAACATGTCATCTCAATAGGATTCAACTCAAATACATTACCTCTGGTTCTGTATCCTTTTCCAATTAGATTTCCATCTCTATCTTTTATCACACAAGTTTCTTCAACAAACCAAACTTGATAACCCTTATCAACCGATTGTCCAACACTTAGTAGATTATGTCTCAACCCATCAACAAAGTAAACATCATCAGTGTTAGTCTTTCCATCAAGAGTAATAGATCCTATACCTTTAATCAAACAAGATGCATTGTTACCAACTCTAACAATTCCTCCATCATAATTGTCTAACTTAACAAACTTTCTTTTATCTCCAATCATATGATGTGAACAACCACTATCTATAATCCAATCAGATTTCTTTTCAACTTGAGAAACTAATGCTTTTTCTTCCCTTTCATTAGATTCAGAATTTTCTTCTTTAAATGCTACAAATCCTATTTCCTCAAAGTTATCATTATCACTATCACTTAAATGTCTTTCAATTCCTGCTTCAAGATCTTCATCATTTGCATAATAACATTCTTTAGATCTCCTAGGTTTAAAGTTGTTTCTATACTTCTTAACTCTTTTAGGACATTTAAATGCACAATGACCATATTCTTGACAAGTCCAACATTTAAAGATTTTCTTACCATCTGGTTCTCTTTTTACAACTAATGCAATACATTCTTCAATCTTCTTATCTTCCTCAGATTTAGATCTGCTATTGTTGGGATGATCTCCACTCACACTAGTACTTATTGATAATGTAGATCTAATGTTAAGAGCACTGAATGTTGTCTCCATTCTTGGTAGCTCTCTTGCTAATCTCAAATTCATCTTTGTTGTCTCTAATCTTCCAAGAAGAGTCTCTCTTGAAAAGTTTGATGTACAAGGTATCACTTGTTCAATCATCTGTGTTGTCTTCTTGAATACTGGTGTCAAAGTTCTTAGAATTTTCCATATCACTTCATTCTCTATCTTATCACCTCCACAAGACTTTATTCATGTTACAATCTTAGACATCCTACCAATATAGCTTCTAATAGATTCATCTTCCATCATTCTAATATCTTCAAATGCACAAATCCAATTATGTAATCTAGCCTTCTTTGCATGTTCATCACCTTCAAAAGTAGAATGTAAAGCTTTCCAAATTTCATGAAATGTTTTCAAACATCTTACCTGATTGTATTCATTCTCTGGTAGTGCTGACAAAAGTGCTTCTCTTGCAAGAATGTTACACATGAATAGATCTAGCTCATCTTTAGTTCCTGCCTCTAGATTGTCTTCCTCAATGATAATCTTCTCATTCTTTGTAATCAACCAATAACTTGGTCCTAAACATAATAGATGTGTCTTCATCTTTTCTTTCCAGCTGTCAAAATTTACTCCATCAAACTTAGGGCTTTCTTTCCTGAAATTCGCCATGGATCTCCTTAAGTTGTTAAACTTTTCTTTCAAGGACCTACTGCTCTAATACTAATTGTTAGAAAGTAAAGATCCCCAAGATAACTGAGAGGGGGGGGGGGGGGGGTGAATTAGTTATCTGATAATTTAACCATTCAATAGCTTTAAACAATATAATCAATGTAGTAATCAACCATAGATAGATAACCATACAAAATTGCACAATAACACAAGATATGTTGACTAGGGAACCTCTTGAAAAGAGTAAACCCCAGTGGGAATGATGCCCACAAAATGATGTACTAATATGAAAGTTCCTTGTTAGAGGATGGACCCTATTAGGAGTCTTATGAAATACATTCAGTACATATAAATCCCTGTTAGGAGATTTTGAATCCCTGTTAAAAGATTCTAACCCGGTTAAGAGTTTATGGAACATAGAAGGACCCACTGCCCAAACACCTTCAAGGCAAGATCTCTGAACCCACTGTCCAAAGGATCTTAGAATTATTCAATAGAATAATATGAAATATATTACCTCCTTCATACTATGCCAAAACCACACTCTCTCCTACACAAGATCATAATCCCTGATCTCTGTACTCACAAGTCTTCCTTCATCACTGAATTAGCTCTCTTCTTCACTTCATGCATATATTCACATCTCAACACTCACACTTTCACTCTACAATAAGTAAAAAATTCCTTCTTATATACCAAACTCAAATAATTACAAATGAGTCGGTCCTCAATTACAAAATAATAATTTCTACATGCTACACACAAATTTCACATAAAACTGTCAGCTTCCAGATACTGTAACTTTCTCCAAACATAAGATCAAAGTTTTCACTATGAACCACATCATCATTAATGAGTCTCCAACATCCCTTTAACTATGCAAAATCAGATTCCATCCCAGCTAAGAGATATCCTCTGATTTCTGAAAACCGCTACACAGAAACACTGTCAAAACATGGCTTTCACCAAAATGCTCATAACTCTTATGAATGAATGAATTTCTTTTTGCGTTGTTAACCATAGGTTAATAAAACACCAAAGAACATACCATCAATTGTGCAAAAGCCAATCTATAATACATCATGTGAGAAAAAAAAAACTATACCTACTTTCCTTCTGATAACCAGAATATCACTGTGTTGACATCAATGACAATTCAAGTCATGAATGCAACAACAACTACTACAGAATAACTACCAAAAAAAATTTCATTCATTCCTAACAAACTCAACTAAATGTAGGTACTCCTCCCACCTAGGCCGATGATCCATCACATACATGTGTAGCATGTCCTCTAACACTTGATTAACTCTCTTAGTTTGACCATCTATCTCTGGGTGATATGATGTGGTGAAATTGAGCCTAGTGCCCAAAGTGGTCTGAAGCTCACTCCAAAATGATGAAGTAAAGAGTGAGTCCCTATTTGATATGATCATGCATGGAATACCATGACATCTGATAATATCCCTTAGAATTACCTGTGCCACTACAGGTGCTATGAAAGTAGTACGTATGGGTGAGAAGTGGGCTACCTTAGTCAACCTATCCACTATCACCATAATGGCATCATGGTGACTAGATGACATAGGGAGACTAACTATAAAATCTATGGATATAACATCCCACTTCCACTCTAGTATCTCACGTGATTGAAGAAGTCCACCTAGATGATTGTGCTCTACCTTAACCTGCTGACACTCTAAGCATCTAGCTACTGACTCAGCAATGTGTGTCCTCATACCTGACTAGTAATAAAGTTGTCTCAAATCTTCATGTAACTTCTTGACTCTGGGGTGTGCTACATAAGGAGTTGTATGAGCCTCAAGAATGATGAAGTCACACAACCCAAATAAAGAAGGTACATAAATGTGTCCTCTATGGGGAAGAATGTCATCAGACTCTATGGTGTAATCTATAAACTTCCCCTCCAGGGGTCTCTGATCTTGAACCATCTGTCTAACCTCTGAATAGAAGGCATCCTCCTGTAAGTGTTGTAGTATGTGTCCTCTCAAATCTATGCTAGTAGTCATAGCTGAGAGCTCATGACATCTCCTACTCAAGGCATCTGCTACCACATTCTCCTTACCCTTGATGTAGTCAATGTCAAAATCACACTCGCATAGGAACTCCATCCATCTCCTCTATCTAGCATTGAGATTTAGTTAAGTGAATATATACTGAAGACTCTGATGATTTGAGTGAAGTTCAAGTCTATGGCCTAATAAGAAATGTTGCCATCTCATCAAAGCATGTACCATTGCTGCTACCTCAAGGTCATGGGTAGGATAGTTAAGCTCATGAGTCTTGAGCTTCTTGGACTTGTAGGGAATAGCCCAACCATGCTGCATCAGTACTACCCCAATTCTATATAAAGACGCATATGTGCATACCACAAAATCTATTGAAGGATCAGGTACCAAAAGTATAGGTGCACTAGTAAGTGCTCTCTTGAGCTCCTAAAAAGTTCTCTGGCACCTCTCTATCCACTCAAACTTCTTCCCCTTTCTATATAGGGAAGTAATGGGATGAGCCACTCTAGATAATCCCTTGATAAATCATCTATAATAGCATGCAAGGCCCATGAAGTTCCTCACCTCTATCACACTAGTAGGTGTTGGCTAATCCATAATCACCCTAATCTTAGATGGTGAACTAAGATCCCATCTCTTGATATCACATGGCCTAAATAGTGAACCTTTGTCTTGAAGAATGCACACTTTAGAAAGCTATCATACAACTGATTATCTCTCAAGCACTGCAAGACCTACCTCAAATGCTCCTAATGCTCACACTCATCTTGGGAGTATATCAATATGTCATCCAATAATATCACCACAAATCTATCTAAAAATGAACAAAATACTCTATTCATGAGACTCATGAATATAGCTAGAGCATTTGTGAGTCCAAAAGGTACCATAGTGAACTCATAATGTCCATATCATGTGTAGAAAGTAGTCTTGTGGATGTCACTATCCATGATCCTTAGATGATGATACCCCAACTTTAAGTCTATCTTCGAGAACACTCAAGCTCCCTAGAGCTCATCAAATAAGTCATCAATCCTAGGAAGGGGATACCAATTCTTGATGGTCACCTTGTTCAGCTATTAGTAATCCATGCACAATCTAAGAGATCCATCCTTCTTCTTAATGAAGATGATAGGTGTACCCCATGGAGATACACTAGGACTAATGTGCCCTTTCTCCAAGAGCTCCTCTAACTAAAACTTGAGCTCACTAAGCTCATGTGTAGTCATCCTATAACAAGCTCTAGAAATGGGCTCTACTCCTAGCACAAGATATATATGAAAGTCCACTGCTGTAGGTGGTGGCATACCAGGTAACTAAGAAGGAAAAACATTTGTAAACTCCTAAAGACTAGGGTGGTCATCAAGAGAAGTCTCCTCTACCTCCTCCTCTCAGTCACTGATGGTGAAAGTATATAACTAAAATCCCTTTTTCATGCACCTCTTAAGCTTCATAGCAAAAATCATATGAAGGGATACAAGTCTCTAAACTCCTACAATAACTGAAGTAACCCCATCATCATCTAAACACTCAACTATCTTCTGCCTATAATCCATCTTATCTCTATGGCAATAAAGCCAATTCATGCCAAGAATGACATCATAGGATCAAAGTGGTGTGACACAAAGATCAACTGAGGTGGTAAAGTCCCTAATCTACAACTAGCGACCTCTCACCATGGAACTAATGGATACCCTAGCTCTTGAGGCTAACTCAACCTCCCAACTAACATCCTACCTAGCTACCACTAGCCTGCATTGCTCTACTATGAAAGGTAAAATAAAAGAGTCGGTAGCTCTAGAATCAAAAAAGATAGAAACACTACTACCTTTGATCATTCATGCAGCTTCAATGACTATGGCCTGGTGCTTAGCCTGGTGGTTATCAATAGCTACAAATACTCTATGTCCTCTTCCCATATCTCCTATAGTAGGCTTAGAAGATGCCACCCTCTGACTCCTCATTGGATGGCCTATAGGATAGTCCTTAGCTATGTGCCCTATGGCATCACATGTGTAGCATGGTCCTCTAGCCTGTAGTTGTATCCCTTGAGGCCTAGACTATTGTTATCCTCCTATAGCACTAGACCCACTGAATCCACCTCTAGATGCCTGAGGCTATCCCCTCTGATCTCATCGAGATCCCTATGAGTGCCACTGCTTGGGCTTAGTGAGCATATTTCTATTTCTAGCTTTGCTGAGACTATTGTGGCTGTTGTTGTAGCTGCTAAGGTGCCCTAGATGATCCTAATGAATTCTTTTGGTTTCCCTTCCAATGAAACTTTTGGAAACTAGAAGACTGAGATACGTCATTCTAGTTCTGTGACCAGTCTCAGGCATCGTGAGACCTATTATGGACCCCCTCAGTAATCATGGCCCTCTCAATTGTATCACATAAATTTCCCAAGGGTATCATCTGCACTTTATCAGCTATGGCATAGTTCTATATGCACCCTAAAATGGTTTCCTAGACTTTGGGCCCCCATTCAATAAATTATCAAATCCCTGAATCAATATTTTCAAAAATCAATATTTTTAATTATATCAATTTCCTTGATCAAATCCTATTCTATCATTTATTTGATTATATTCTATGGGATAACTATTTTATCCCAAGTCTTTATTTAATTAAAAGGAATTCCCTCTCCTTTTATTAAATAAAAATCCCACTTTTCCTCTTATCCTAAGTTGCACAAATAAAGCATTATTCTTATTTTATAAAAAGAAGAAAAGGTCTTTTTGTCTCAAATGGAACACAAAAGTCAACTCTTATTTTCTCATTGGAGGAGATTTGTGCACATGGATTGCTCCTCTTTCAAGCTCCACCCTTGAATAAATCTTTTGCCTCTTAATCTCCATGGTCCATTCTTTTTCAATTCCTTTAAAAGGAGAGTTCTCTTCTCATCTTAGGATCCATCTTTTGAATACTAATCTTATGCTGTAGGATTTCTTGGAGACTTTGGAGCTTTTGGAGATCATCTTGCATCCTAGCTTTCATTATTGCATCATAGTTTCATGTTTATACTTTCCTAGCTTAGATTTCTTTTATGTTATAGATTAGCTCACATAGCTTAAATTAGCAAGGCTTTGTAACACTCTCATTTCATTTCCATAGCTTAGCTTACATCTTCATTTCTAGCATAGCATTGCATTGCATTCCATTTAGATTTCTAGAGGATATTGGCATTCTTTCCCTTGTCTTCATTGAATCTCCCATTGTGTGGTTTACTAGCAAGGTTATAGGCTTAATATCTCTAGTTGAGAGCATTCTTAATATCCTTCTAACTCCATACCTAGGGAGCTCTAGGTCAATTTCTCAAGATTTCCAATCCATGGATTCCCTTGGAAGTAATGACTTAGAGAAGTGCACTATTTAGTGTGTACATTTTTGGTGCCCATCATGGGGCAGAACACTCTTGTTTTGTCCTTCTTTTTATGCATTTCCATCAATTTTGCATCATCATTTTTGCTTGTAGTTTTGGCTCTCTATTTTTTTGATAGAATTATCATGTGGTAGTCTTCCACTGTCATATTACAGTTTCTAATATACTAGTGCGATACTTTACTAGTTAAAGTATTGCATACCCTTGTGGATTATGTCGCACTATCCTAGTATTCTCTATCGTATAAAGGTAGTATGAACTATTGTAGAGCGACAAAGTATCATAGTCATATACTAAGAAGTATCATACAATTCTTTCTCTGACAAAACTATCACTTAAGCCTGACAGTGAGTAATTTTAGACATTTCTTTGCAAGATTTGATTCATTTGTTTCGGATTTCTGATTTGCTATGGTAAAATAGAGTTTGATTTGTAGATTTTACTTGATTTTTTGTGTGCTAACCATTGTAGGGCTAACAAGTTGTGCTTGTAGTTTCTCTCATTTCTTGAAAATTTTGCCTAAAAGAATGCATGTCAAAGCTCCAAATGCACAAGGGATACTAACTATTTTTGTAGGGCTTCCCAACACATAAAAACCAATCAAGTACTTGTTTAATTGCTTCCATTTTGAGTGTGGCATTTACTAGTTGTTTCATTTCATTAGGCACTTAATAGCTTGTTGTAGGAATTATTTGGTAGTAGGAGAGTATGCTCTTCACCCTTGTGGTGAACCAAAAATCTTGACCCATCTTTAGATTTTGAAAGAAAGAGGATAAATGAACTTTGCTTGGTGTGCTTGGGAGAATTTTTTGAGGTAGGAGAGTATGCTCTTTATCCCTGAGGTGAACTAGAAATCTTGACCCTTAAAGGTTGATCCACTCTTTGTGTAGTTTAGGATCCTTTAGTGGGCCTGCTCTTGAGCAATCAAGAGGAATGACCCAAGTGGGGACAAGCTTTTCGCTGGCTATTTCAACTGACTATAAACTCAAGGCTATCAAGGACACAAAACCTTGGTAGACATAGTACTTGTCTTCGCTTAATGTGAGTACTTGTGGGATTGTGACCATGAGGAAAATGTTGAGAAATAATGCTTAAGGTACTCTTGTGGTCATGAGGTCCATTACTTGTCACAAGGTAAGGAGTCCCTTTGGGGAGCAAGAGGTGGTATTACGAATGGAAGCCCTTAATAAGAACCATAGATAGAAGCCACCCTATTTTGTCACTTAGCTTTTTGGTGCAAGGATTGATCCAAGTGGAATAACCTATATCACTCCAAGATTACTCACCATCTATGTTCCTTTGGTTGTGTCATTGACACTTCCACGACAAAGCCAAAATCTATTGTGGGTAACCACTTTGTGTAAGGCAATGGAACATCAAGTGTGGGCCAAGTTGTTAAGTATTGAGCCTTTATCTTTTTAGGCTAGTAAGTGCTTGAAGTGTTCTCACTATGATCTACTTATGTAAATGTTCTCAAAACATCAAACATCATGGTAGTGTTCATAGGATTGTCTTGCTTTGATATCACAATTGCTTGTCTTGGCAAGATTTCTTTCACCCTTGTGCAAGTGTTTTAGGACATGTTTGATCACCTAATGTTTCCAAACTTATCTGATTACTATTAGTACTATGTTTGAAATCAAAAAATCCAACCGTTAGAGTGAAAAATTAACAAATTGCCTTTGAAACTAAGATTTAGACACTCACTGGTCAAGAGTCATATGATCCTGAAATTTCATTGCATATTATTCTGAGATTTATAGTGCGACAATTCGTTACTAAAAAATTATCACACTACTTGCCTAGAAAATATCACACAAAATACCTACAAACCATCGTAATACTTTGTGTGAAATATCACGTGGTCAGATTCTATCATATTGTTTGCCTGGAAGCTGTCACACATAGTTCATTTGTTTCCTATCTGATTTAATCCATTTTCAGTCTTCGCTTAAGTTGATCCAAATTTTAGTAGGTCTCCTACCTTACAGTTGGAAGTCTATTTCTACCTGGGGTTCCTAGGTTTAGACCCCTTGAATTAGTATTCTTTGATTTTACAAAGTAATCTTGCTTGGAATTGATAAGTTAGGAATCACCTTTGTTGAAAAAGTACACCTTTAGATTCTTTGGTAACACACTTGGAGAGTTTTACAGTCTCTTGTCCAATTCACTTCCATCAAAAAGTCAATTTCAATTTCAAATATAATTTGGGTAAATCCATCCTCCTAATTCATATGTGCTAGGATACTTATCCTTTGATTGGGAACCTCTATGACAGTGTTGGTTTACACCTTTTGCAATTTTCTATCTCATCGTCTCTTTTTGGACAATTGAACACTTTAACTATCCTAGTTTGGTATTGATGTTTCATAAGGTCATCTTATCACCAAGGGTCTTTTTATTTCATGTCAATTATGACAAGGTACCAAGTTAATCAAGGAAAACAACCTCAAGTTGTCTTTGAATAGTTACCCTTAGTCCAAACTCATCAAAAGAGAAAAGGAAAGAAGCCCATCTTTGATCCATCCCCTAGGAGTGAGTCTGAGGTTTGGTTCAACCCAAAGAGCAATCCTAGTGAGTCGAGTACCTCTTTAGCACTCTCTTGATTAGATATGGACATGAGTTACACTCTAACTAGAAAGGAGAGAGAAGCAATGGATCAAACTCTTGATGACATTTTTTAGAGACATAGGGATAACATGCTATTTGGTGATGACAATCAACCAGAATCACCCCCTATCAACACCAGGTATTTAGATGTTCATCAACAAGTTGAAAGACATTATAGCTTAGCTCACCAAGATGAACGGTCGCAACACAAAGGCCAAAACAATGAATCTTGTGATGTTCATGTAAATGTAGCATTTACCAATGACTTGCTCAAACATTTGAGGCCCAACTCTCCACTCCAAACAATCTCAAGGTATGTGAGTGAAAGGCTCAAATGAATCAAATGTGAAAAGAAATCCTTTTTGGATGAACAAGCCACTAAAGAAGAAAGGTTTAGACTCCTAGAGGCAAAGCAACAAGCCTTGTTAGAATTGGAAAGAAAATCATTTCAAGAAGAACAAGATAGGCTTTTAGCCCAACAACTCAATGCCTAATTCAACAACAGGTGTACCAATAGTGGAAACAACTCTCCACCATCTAATCCTTCAAGAATCGCATGAAGCAGAAGGCATTCAAGGACACCTTCAAGATCACCTAGTCCTAGAGGAAGAAGGACTTCCCATCATAGGAGACCAATGCTTCCTAGGAACTCAAGACAACCCTCCCAACGAGCTCATCATGGCTCCCAACATGGAGGAAGTAGTGTAAGTTTTGATGATCAAGACTTTATGAGGATGCAACAAGAGCCACTTTTACAACAATATGTGGAGACATATGTCAATAAAAATAAGGATAAGTTCCTAGAGAGCTTGATTAACAAGGGTGTCATGGTCCCATATAACTTTGATGTGGATCAAAAAATCAAGAAATAAAGCCCATCACAAGAAGAGGAAATCAAGAAAATGAAAAAAATGATGGAGAAAATGATGGCACCCAAGAGTTCTTTCAACCTTGACTCTATTTTTCCTAATCCTTTTGATAAGAGTGTAAGTATGAAGGATTTTCCTAGGAAAGTTGAAATTCCCCAGTATGACAAGTATGATGGCAATGGTGATCCATATGATCATGTGTGTTAGTTCTACATCATGAGTTTTGAATTTCACCAAGATGACTCCTATCTTATGGGATTATTTCCAAGAAGTCTCAAGGGTCAAGTGATGGAGTGGTTTACCAACATAACCCCTCCTATCAAAACTTTCAATGAAATTGTCCACAAATATGTTCAACATTTTGCCTACAACTTGTCATGATCAGTCACTATGCTAGACTTGTGCAATTTGAAATAGAATCAAGGGGAATCCTTTGTTACCTTCTTACAAAGATGGAGATGATTGTGCTCTCACTATTCTAGGACTATTCCTGAAAATAAAAGGATTGATATCATTGTTAGCAACTTGGTGCCTAAAATGTAGTATGAGGTTTGGAAGATGGTCTTTGAGTCCTTCGACACTATGGTCGAAACCGCATGTCAAATTGAAGATGTCTTGAAAGAACAAGGCATTTTGACTAAACATAGCAATAACAACAATAGTCAAAATAATAACTCTCATAAGGATAAAGGTAAGAACTCGCACTAGAACAAGAAAAAATAGGTAGTCAATGATGGAGTCATGGACTCTTCTCAACCAAATGATCAAGGTGTCCTTCATCTCTCTAGTGTAGTTCAAGCCATGAAACTTAATACATCCTCCAACCAACAGGAGCATAAACCAAGATATCAAGATAAGCCCAAGAAGGAGAAGCGACAATTTCCTAAACAAGGTGACTCATATGAGGATGTTTTCAAGACACTCATTGCTAACAACCGTGCACAACCCCAAGATCTAGCTAATTTCCACATACCTAAAGTCAAACCACATTGGTGGAATGAAAAATATTTCTACAAATTCCACAATGGTATTAGACATGACATCGAACATTGTTGGAAGCTTAAGCACATCATCCAGGAACTAATTGAGATTGGGAAACTTCAAATTGATGGGTTGAACAGCAACATAGACCATAAGGCATTCAAGGAGCCTTTGCCTAAATATGAAAAGGGAGAAACCTCTAAAACTAAGAATGGCAAGGCTGAAATCAACTACACCTACATGTCTATAGAAAATGTTGTCAATATGCTCAAAGTTGTAGATGAAAGTGTAAATGTGATGAGGAAAAAGGATCCTTATGGTTATGATGTAGGCTCTCCTCCTATATTTGATGAAGAACCTATGATTTTTCTAAGGGGTCCCCAGTCTCAAAGGTCATCCCAAGCTCTTAACATTGTCACTAGAAGTCAAAGCCAAGGCCCTATGGTTATTAGAGGTCCTAGCTCCAACAAGTCTAGCAAACCCAAGAAAGTGACATCCAAGAATGTCACCACCAAATCAACAGTTAACCCTAAAATAAGATATAATCTTGTTGACCAATTGCAAATAACTCTTGCTCAAATTTCAATCTTTGAACTCTTGGAATTGTCCCCAAGACATAAGCGTGTCCTTGAGGATGCTTTGCACAGAGCCAATGTTCCTACCAACATAGATGTCGACCAATTCCAAAATATGGTTAACTACCTTGCCAGCCTACATTACCTAACATTTTCAGAAGAAGATGATAAAGCTTTGAGCCATCCACATAATCTTTCCCTTCAAATTGAGGTCACGATCCATAAAACCCGTGTCAAGCGTGCGTTGATAGATGGGGGTGCTAGGCTCAACATTTGTTCTTTGAGTCTATTGAAAATACTGGGTTATTCTAAGAAAGTTATTGATACCAGGAAGAAAATTACCATTAAAGCCTATGATGAAGTAGAAAGAAGCTCCAAGGGTCTAGCCATTCTTCCTATTAGAATTGGTCCTGTTGAAAAGGACATTTTATTCCAAATTGTTGATGCTGGTCCTCTAGCATATAATATCCTACTCGGTAGATCATGGATCTATGACATGTAGGTAGTGCCATCTATTTACCATTAATGTGTTAAGTTTCCCTATAATGGAGTCAAAGTTTGTATACCTAGGGATAGCACATTATCTATAAATGCAATTTTAGCAGGGACTCATGTTCCTCTCAATAGAGAAGTAGAGGATTTCGATGCAACTCTAGAATAGTGAAAGAATAAGCTCAAGTCTGTAGACCTTGGTATGGGAGGATATCAACTTAAATCCTTTACAAAACTACCAATATAACCTAGGTCTTATGGAAAACCTTCATATTTGGCCATGACTTTATTTGGAACATTTGTAGAGTCCTCAGTGCTGATCCAGGATGAAAAAGAGGAGGTAGCTATCAAAGACTGGATCTATAGAGAAGACAAATACATGCATAATGAAAAATTCTCTCCCTCCCCTTAGACTTATGGAAGAGTGTATACTCTTGTTAAAAATATGGGCTATCCAGGACATGGTCCTCTAAGTTATAGATTGGATGCTATTGTTGAAACTCTCGATCATGCTCTTTTTGGATGCAAGTCTAAGGAGACAGTTGGCCTAGGGTTTGAAAACCATGTCAAGAAAACTAATCCTATCCTTGTTTCGATGGATAGTGATGATGAATCAAACTACATACCCAATTTGACAAACCAATAGGACATGTGTGAAGATTGGGTTCCTTCCACCAATCTCCTTTGGGGAGATTCTAATGATCTAGTTCCCTATTCCTCAGCTGCAAATGTAGAACAAGAGGAGTCAAACATAGATGATCCTATTATAGAACATGTTACTCTTGGTGACATTAGAGCCTCTACCTCAAAGCATCATAAACATGCATGGTGTAAACATCCTAGTCAGGATTCAGATACGGATTCACATGAATATGAATGGGAGTCTCTCTCAAATTCCTCTATAGTTGACATGCACATTGATGTTGTCCACACATATAGTTCCCAACCTGAGGTAGCTAATGAGTCAAGTGTAGGATTAGAGGATTCAAATCTATGAGTCACTTTAGGGGATGATGCTTTTCTTGGTAGGATAAATCCTGATTTGAGTACCTTAGAGGGATACTTGATAGACCCTAACCTTGTAATCACCAGAGATGATGCCATTCATATCAACAACATTGAACCCATCATTGACTTAATAGTTTCTAATCCCCACCTAATTGATTGGTCTCAATGATATCAAGACCCTCAGCTCCTATCTTTCTAGAATGATTATGAGATAGCATGTTACCTAAATGCCCTTGAGCTTGTAGTCTCTTCCACCAGTGAACCAACTACAAGTATGACAAAACCAGCTATCAAGTACCTTAGTCAAAAAATGAAAAGAAAGAAAAAAAGAATAATGGTTTTGATGGTGAAAACCACTGTGTGGCGGTGTCAAAACCCAAAAAAGTAAAAATAAAGGACATATCCAAGGGTGGAAACCTCTCTGAGGCACCTAAGGATGAGGTACTTGATCATCTTCTAAGTTACTTTTAAGACAGATCATCAGTGCTTGTCGAGCCTACACAACTAGTTAATATGAATATAGAAGAGGCTCCATAAATAGTGCATTTGGCTCAATCTCTATCAACATTCACTTGCACATGGGGTACCTATTGCTAGAACGTTATGCCCTTTGGATTGAAAAATGTAGGAGCTACTTATCAAAAAGCTATGACAACAATATTCCATGACATGATGCACAAGAATATGGAAGATTATGTGGATGACACCTTGGCAAAATCTAAAAAAAGGGACACACACCTAGGTGATTTGGAAGTCATTCTAGATTGTATGGAATAGTTTCGACTGAGATTAAATCCAAAAAAGTGTGCATTTGGGGTCACCTCTAGAAAACTTCTAGGATTTATCATTTCAGCTAAAGTAATAAAGGTGGACCCAGAGAAAGTTCAAGCAATCTTGGATATGCCACCTCCCAAAATTATTAGTCAAATGAGGAGTCTTTAGGGATGTCTTCAATCTATAAGGAGGTTCATTTCATAGCTTGTAGATAGATCTCAACCCTTCAATAAGACATTGCATAAAAGGGTTAAATCTGTCTAGAACGAGGATTGTCAGAAAAGCATGGACCAAATCAACCAATATTTGGCCAATCCTCCAATCTTAATGCCTCCTATCCTAGGAAAACCACTCATACTATATGTTTCAGCCACATAATCTTCCTTGGGTCCATTATTACCTCAACATGATGACATTGGTAAAGAAAGAGCCATATATTACATCAGTCGAATGCTTGTTTCCTATGAGGTTAATTACACTAGTATTGAAAAATCTTGCCTCGCAGTGGTGTTTACTTCCAAAAAGTTACGACATTACATGCTTGTGCATATGATACACCTCATAGCAAAGATTGATCCTCTTAAGTACTTTCTCGGTAAGGCTTCTCTCATAGGCAGACTTGCTAAATGGATCATGATTCTTTCAGAATTTGACATAGAGTACGTTGAGAGCAAAGCAATAAAGGGACAAGATATAGCTGATCAATTGGTTGGTTTTCCAATTCAAGACAGTATGCCTATTCAAGTTGAATTTCCAGATGAGCACATAATGTACATGAGTGCAAGAACATGGAAGATTTTTTTTGATGGCTCTTTCATGCAAAATGGTTTAGGAGCTAGAGTGTTATTTGTTTCTCCGCATGGGTACACAATCCCTAAGTCCTACAAACTATTGTTCCCATGCACAAATAACATTGATGAATATGAAGCCTTGGTGAATGGACTAAAAATGGCTATAGAATGGAGAATCACAAAGCTACATATCTATGGGGATTCACAATTAATAATCAACCAAGTTAATGAAGAATACCAAACAAAGGATGATAAACTGGTACCCTACAAGAAAATGGTTCATTTATTGAGATGATATTTCATATTTGTCACATTTTAGCAAATCCCTCAAGAAAAAAATAAAGTAGTTGATTCTATGGCTACACTTGCTTCACTTCTTCAGCTAGAACAACATGAGTCTAGATTTGAATTCCTAGTGGAAGAGCTACACTATCCTATCTATGACTCCCAAGAAAGCCAAATTGTTTGTAGCCTTGTTTTCCATGAGTCATCCTAGTATGGTGCCATTTACTGATATCTCCATGATGGCATTATTCCCAAAACCTTCAACCATTCTAAATGATGAAACCTAACCTGAAATGCCTCTCGCAATGCCCTTATCTCTGGTGATCTATATAGGAGGGGTTTAGATGGGACACTTCTTAGGTGCTTGGAAAAGGATGAATTTGACCAAGCGTTAGCTGACATTCACAAGGGCATTTGTGGAGGACATTCCAATGTTCTTGCCATGGCCTGAAGGTTACTTAGGGCTGGGTACTATTGGCCTACCATGCAGATAGATGTAGTAGCTTTTGCTAAATAATGCGAAAAGTGTCAAAAACATGGTAACCTGATACATGCTCTAGGCAAGGAGCTTATTCCTTCTATATCTCATTGGCCACTTTAGCACTAGGCCTTTGACCTTGTTGGGAAGATTCACCCCAACTCATCAGGTGCACACAAACTCATCATCACTGCTACTAACTACTTAACTAAATGGGTAGAGGCTGTCCCACTTTTTGTTGCCTCAGGCAAGATAGTTTCTCTTTTCATCTTGAACCATATCATTTTTTGATATGGTATGCCTTCTGAAATAATCACTGACAATGGAAGTCAGTTTAAAAACAAGGACCTTAAACAACTTTGCAAGAAGTTTAAAATAAAACAACATTGGTCCTCCATTTACTTCCCACAAGGAAATGGACAAGCAGAGGCTTCAAATAAAAGTATTCTCAAAATTATCCATAGAATGGCTCACAAGAATGGTAGAGATTGGCATCTATGGATAAATCTAGCTTTGTGGGCCTCTAGAGTGAGTATTCGTACTCTAACTAGGTCTACTCATTTTTCCCTTACTTATGGTGCTGAAGTAGTGTTACCTTTAGAGGTTGAGATTCCTTCACTTAGAGTCTCTCTCAAAGGTCTAATTATAGGTGAAGACTACCACACCATGAGGCTACAAGAGCTAGAACATCTAGATGAAAAATTAAAATGGTCATTTGACCACATGAGAGTTTACCAGAAGTGTATGTCCAAAGTATTCAACAAAAAGTTTCATCCTAGAGAATTTTAGGTGGGAGATCTTGTCCTGCATGAGAATCCTAAAAACCAACAACATAGAGAACAAAAGGGCAAGTTTGAACCTAATTAGCTTGGACCATACATCATTAATGTATCTTTTCAAATAGGTTCTTATTTATTATCTAATGAAGAGGGAGAGTAGCTCCCTGAGCCTATCAATGTCTTGCACCTGAAGAAGTTCTATCCATGATGCCTATTCTATCTGGGGGCATCCTTTGAATATATTTATTGATCCTGAAAAAATTCCAAAAGAATTCAAATATGATGCTGAAAAAAACCTAAAAAGCATATAAAGTCCTGAAAAAAGAGCATCCTAGTGAAAACCTAGTGATAGGCGCTTTGATGTCTCACCAAAAATAATCCAAAAAAATTCAAAAAAAATAGAAAAAATGCCTTGGTGAAAACCTAGAAACAGGTGCCTTGGTAGCAAAAATATAAAAAATTTGAAAAAATCCAAAATCTGTCAAGAGGTGAAAACCTGGAAACAGGTGCTACCTGAGGCCTTTGCACCCTTGTTTCTTAGAATGCACGCTAGACACTTAACCTTTTTCCATCATGCCCTGACCTTGTTGCCTTGGTTTGGAATTGGTCTTTGTCCTTGTCTAGGAGGCATAACTATGGTAGCTTTGGTCTTTTGGATGTGTTGGTCTTTAGGACACCTCACAAATGGTGTTTTTCAACACCACCCCAACTGTGTTCTTCAACACTACCCTAGCGTCCATTATTTCTCAACACTTATCAAATGTCCTACCCATAGTCTAGAATGATATGCTATTTTCCATTGGCAGATGCGATACTCAGAGTTTGATTCTATGACCTACACACATGCACTTAAACACTCGACTCACTGAGACTTGTTTGGCTTTATTTCTTTGATGACTGTTCTCTCCCTAATAGTTTTTAATGATGCCAAGCTAGAAGACTGGGGGCACGAGGACATGTTTTATTATATTTTCTACTTGTAGGTATAATTTGTTGATCCTAACTATCATTAGCATCTATACTTATTCCACTTGACATTAGGGTCTACAAGGTATTATCGTTGACTGTTTTCACAAGTGCGTGCTTATAGTCATCTTGACTTTCCTTGTGTCTCGATGCAAGCATAATCTTGCTATACTAAACTTAAGGAGCCTCATTGCACTGGTCATCTTGACCTATATGTCTTTGATGCCTAGGTGGGATTTGTTATGAATGAATTTTGAATGTTTGGTAGTCATTCTGCAGTAGTTGTTGTTGCGTTCATGACTATGATTGTCATTGATGTCAACACAGTGATCTTCTGGAGACTTGCAGAGAAGTAGACAATGTTTTGATTAGTGCACATGGTATATTGTAATTGTAACTATGTGATGTTGAGGATATACTCTTTGATATGATATATTTTTATGGTTAAGAGCACAGACAATAATTCATTTATTCATGGATGTTATGAGCATTTTGGTGGAAGTAGTATTCAGGCAGTGTTCTTGAGTAGTGGTTTGTGGAAATTAGATGATATCTCCTACTCAGGATGGAATCTATTTTTGTGTAGTTAAAGGGAATTTAGAGACACATTGATAATTATGTGGATGATAGTGCAAACTTTTAGGTCGTACGAGTGAAGATTTATTATATTTGGAAGTTGACAATTTTATGTAATTTTGATGTAGCATGTGGAAACTTTTAGTTTGTAATTGTGTCCTAACTCAATTGTAATTATTTGAGTGCGGTATAAAGGAAGGAATATTTTTCCTTCTTTTAATGTAGCATGGTATGGTTAAATGTGAATGTATGTATGAAGTGAAGAAAAGAGCCAATGAAGTTGTGAAAGTGAAATTCTGAAGGAAGAAATGCGAAGTATAGAGATCTAAAATTGAGATCTGGTGTAGCAGTGAGTACAGTTTGGCATAGTGAGGAGGTAACATATTTGATATTATTATGTTGAATAATCTTAAGGTCAATTGGACTGTGTGCTCAGTGATCTTTCCATTGAAGCTATTTGGGTAGTGGGTCCTTCTTCCTTCCATAACTCCTAATAGGGTTAGAATCTTTTAACAGGGATTCAAAATCTCCTAACAAGGATTCATATGTACTGAATGTATTTCATAAGACTCCTAACAGAATCCATCCTTTCACAAGGAATATTCATATTAGTGCATCTTTTGTGGGCATCATTCCCACCAAGGTTTACTCTTTGATCAAGAGGTTCCCTAGTCAACATATCTTGTGTTATTGTGTTATTGTGTTATTGTGCATGAATATATTTCTATGGTTGGTAATTATATTGCTTACATGGTTAAATGTTGTTGAAGTTGATAAAAGTTATAATTATCTGATAACTGATTCACCCCCCCCTCTTAGTTATCTTGGTGGACTTTACTTTCTAACAATTGGTATCAGAGCAATAGGTCCATTCAAGAAAAGTTTAATAGCTTAAGGAGATCCATGGAAAATTTTAGGAAAGAAAGCCCTAAGTTTGATTGAGTAAATTTTGACAGCTAGAAGAAAAAGATCAAGACACATCTACTATGTTTAGGACTAGGTTATTGGTTGATTACAAAGACTCATAAGACTATCATTGAAGAAGACAATCTTGAAACATGTTCTAGTGATGAGAGAGATCTATTCATGTGTAACATACTTGCAAGAGAAGCACTTTTGATAGCGCTTTCCGAGAATGAGTATAGTAAGGTAAAATTTTCAACAAAATCTCATGAAATTTGGAAAAATTTACACTCTACTTTTGAAGGTGATGAACATGCAAAGAAAGCTAGATTACATAATTGGATATGTGCATTTGAAGATATTAGAATGATGGAAGATGAATCTATTAGAAGCTATATTGGTAGAATGTTAGAAATTGTTGCAAGGATAAATCATGTGGAGGAACAAATTGAGAGAATGAAGTGATATGGAAAATTATGAGGACATTGACTCCTATATTTAAGTAGACAACACAAATGATTGAACAAGTTATACCTTGTACTATGAACTTTACAAGAGAGACTCTTCTTGGAAGATTGGATGCAGCAAAAATGAATCTAAGGTTATTAGGAGACTTACATAGAATGGAGATAGCATTCAGTACTCTTAGTGTTTGCCCTCATTTTTCAAGGAGCATCAGTGTGAGTGGAGATTATGTTGGCAACAATAGATCTAGAAATGAAGAAGACAAAAAGATTGAAGAAGGTATTGCCTTTCTTGAGAAAAGAGAACCAGATAGTAAGAAAAATTTTAAATGTTAGACTTGTCAAGAATATGGTCATTTTGCATCTAAATGTCCTAAGAGAGTTTAAAAGTATAGAAATAATTTCAAGCCTAGAAGATCTAAGGAATGTTATTATGCTAATGATGAAGATCTTGGAGCTAGTATAGAATGAACTTTGAGTGAAAGTGATACTGAGAATAATGATGACATAGGATTTTTAGCAATTAAAGAAAAGAATCCTGAAACTAATGTTAAGGAAGAAAAAGCCTTAGTTTCCCAAGTTGAAAAGAAAGCTGATTGGATTATAGATAGTGGTTGTTCACATCATATGACTAGAGATATGAAAAAGCTCATAAAGTTTAACAATTATGATGGAGGAGTTGTGAGAGCTGGAAACAATGCACCTTGTTTGATTAAAGGTATAGGATCTACTACTCTTGATTGAAAGACTAATACTGATGATGTTTACTTTGTCGATGGTTTGAAACATAATCTTTTGAGTGTTGGATAGTTAGTTGATAAGGGATATCAAGTTTGGTTTACTGAGAAAACATGTATGATAAAGGATTAAGATGGAAATCTGATTGGAACTAGATCTAGAACCAGAGGTAATGTATTTCAGTTGAATCCTATTGAGGTGACATGTTTGATTACTAAGATTGATGACAGTTGGTTATGGCATAGAAGGTTTTGTCATATAAACTTTGATAACATTGTGAAAGTGAGTACTACACTTGCAGTAAGGGATTTTCCTAAAATTATGAAGCCTACTAACATGACTTGCAAAGAATGTGTGATGGCTAAGCAGAAGAGAAGTTTATTTCCTAGTAAGAAGTTCACATCTGCAGAGAAGTTGGAAATTGTTCATACAGACTTCAGCGGTCCTACTAGAACTAGAGGATTCTATGGAGAAAGGTATTTTATGATTCTTGTTGATGATTTTACAAGAATGATGTGGATTATATTTCTTAAAGAAAAATCTAAAGCATTTGCTAAGTTTAAGATCATTAAGAATAAAGTTGAGAATGAATCTAGAATGAAGATTAAATGTTTGAGATCTGATAGAGGTGGTGAATTTACTTCTAGAGATTTTAACACCTTTTGTGAAGTGAATGGTATTATGAGATAGTTTTCAGCCCCTAGAACACCTAAACAAAATGGTATTGAAAAAAGAAGAAACAGATCAGTGACTGAAGTAGCTTGAGTTATGTTATTTGAGAATGATTTGGTGAAGATATTCTAGAGAGAAGCAGTAAATACAATAGTATATACAATTAACAGAGTACAAATCAGAGTAGACACAAACAAGACACCCTATGAATTATGGTTTGGACATGCACCCTTAGTTAAGTATTTTAGAATTTTTGGAAGCAAATGTTATATAAAGTGATATGATGATATTGGAAAGTTTGATCCTAGAAGTGATGAAGGTATTTTTCTTGGATATTCTTTGAAGAGAAAAGCATATAGATGTTACAATAAGAGAACTAAAACTATTGTTCAGAGCACAAATGTTAAAGTTGATGAAAAGTTCAAAATTCAAGAAAGAATGCTTGATTATGAATCTGATGGAGAAGCTCATCGTAAGCCTAAAACTAAAACTAATGAATTATTCTATGAGACTGATAGTTAATTGTTGAATGAGAGTCATGCTAAAGAAACCAAAGAGGAATCTAGAGAAGAATCTATAGTTGAAGCAAGATCTAAGACTATGACACCGAACAGTTATTTATCAAGACATCATCTTGTTGAACAAGTTATTGGATGTTTGGACAGAGGAGTTTTGACTTAGAATAAGGTACATTTATGTTTGATTTCTCAAATTGAACCTAAATCTACTAGTGAAGCTTGTGAAGATGCACAATGTATTAATGCTATGAGATAAGAATTAAATCAGATTGAAAAGAAGACATGGGAATTGGTCCCTAGACCTAAAGACAAGAATGTGATTGGAACGGAATGGGTATTCAGAAACAAGATGAATGAACAAGGAGAAGTAGTAAGAAACAAAGAAAGATTAGTATGTAAGGGATACTCACACCAAGAAGGAATTGACTATGAAGAAACTTTTGCACTAGTAGCAAGAATTGAAGTAGTAAGAATGTTTTTGGCCTATGCAGCTTTTAAGAAATTCAAACTATACTAGATGGATGTGAAGTCTACATTTCTAAATGGTGAATTGGAAGAAGAAGTATAAATTGAGTAGCCTAAAGGTTTTCCTTTGACTCAAGAAGGAGACATGGTATGTAAGTTGAAGAAAGTATTATATGGACTAAAGAAAGCACCTAGGACTTGGTATGCAAGACTGGATAAGTATTTGTTAAAGTTGGGATTTACTAAAAGAACAACTGATAGCAATTTGTATATAAAAGAAATTGAAAATGGTTTGTTGATTATAGTTATTTTTGTCGATGACATTATTTTCGGAGGAGAAGATGAGGCTAGTGACAAATTTGCTAATGAAATGAAGACTGCATTTGAAATGAGTATGATTGGTGAGATGAAATACCTTTTGGGATTATAGATAACACAAAATAATGATGGTATTTTTGTAAGTCAAACAAAGTACTTGAATTATTTGTTGAAAAGATTTGGAATGGAGAACTATAAACTAGTTGGAACACCTATGGTAACTAGACATAAACTATCTAGCATAGATGAGACACTAATAGTTGAATAGAAGAAATACAAATCCATGATTGGAGGATTGCAATACTTGACACACACAAGACCGGATATAGCACATTCAGTTGGAATTGTGGCAAGATTTCAAGTTGAACCTAGAGAATCACATTATACAACAGTAAAGAGGATACTGAGATATTTAAGAGGCACAATGGATTATGGATTGTGGTATGAAAAATATGATGATTTTACCCTACGTGCATATACAGATGTTGATTGGGGAGGTATTGTTGATAATAAGAAAAAAACTAGTGGTGGAGCCTTTTGTAATACCCTTCCATTTGTGACATTTAGTTATGAATGAAGATGTTAAGGTTTAAAACTATATCGATAAGATATTAATAAATGGTATAAATGAGTAATACCTACTTATCATTAGATTCTAGATAAAATATATAAATTAACTTTATTAAAAATAGGGGGAATATATATAAGTCTAATGTTTCATAGTAAACATTTTACTATGGAATTACATGTTACTAATAGTGTAACTAACTTCTAATAAAATAATAATAATAATAATGTGTATAGTGAAACTCTTTATCGTAACTAAAAGTTGTCTAGCTTAATCAAATTTTTAGGGGAGATTAACGATGAACTATTAATTCAGTTTATCTTCTAGTAAATTAATACTCAAAGGTCTAACAAATAAAAAATAGAGTACTATTCTACTATTGAATAAAAATTTTAATCATGGATGGTTAATTTATGTTGTTTAATGGTGTATAGTGTTTAATAAAAATATTCAATTCTATATATATCGGATTACGTCTATATATAATCCTCTTTGAACAACATTATCATCTAATTTAATTAGCTAGAACCCAATAATAATTAAATACAATCAAATTTCATAATATTCTTGTTGTCTTAGATTTACTTCTTTATAAATATTCGATCTGATCTTCTTATCGACTAGTGCATGACCTCCACTTATATCTACACAACTCATTGAACAATGATTGAGTACTAAACTAAACTCAATGCTCTTGGAAAGGTTGTTGATGCTTCATTAATAGCATGTGAAAGAGTAGCAACTCTTCATTGTACTATTTAATATTTGATTATTAATGCCAATCACACCTCTTGGCATAAGCCTTTTATGATCACACCTTATATCCTTAAATAATAAGTGATTAGCTAACTATTTGACAACTTCTTTATGGACCATGATATTGAAGTTTGTTTTCTCCTTGAATACCCCCCTAGAGGAGATAATGATGACTTGGTTTGCTTTAAATCTTTGATACTATAAGGATTGTTGTTCAACTATCTTGATGGAAGCATTGATGCAATATCCAATCCTCCTTAATCAGTGATATGAATCACTTGATGTTAAATGTGGGCCTTCTTGAACCTGTTGAGCACGCCCCTTCATAAAAGATGAATGACCATAATAAAGAAGGTGCCATCATGCACAACCACTATGTATGTAGCAAAAATCCACTTTTGGGTGAGGAGGTTTACCCATACCCATTCACAACTATGGATGCTGAAAAAAGAAGCTGCGAAAAGACATGATGATATCATAGTTTTGGGAGGAAAGACTCGAGAGTTAGAATAACCAATCTCTCAATCATCCAGATGAGGTACCATGTTTTAGAAAATCCTTAAGCATGCTCGTTGGTACAGTTGGGGCAATGATAATAACCAGAGAGTACAATACGTGTTCATGTTGGGAAGAGAAGAGAATTATGAAGTTAGTGCAAAATCCTGAGAAAAAGATATGGGAAAGAAGAGATGGCAGAGATATCGGGTGCCAAACCCACTACATGTCCTAGACACTCTGTTTTGTCTGATAGCACAGGCGCAGCCCTTCACTGGCTAATGGGCAGAGCAAAGACAATCCCGTAAAAAAAACAAAACATGCCCATTATGCAAATGAGGGATATGATTTTGCGAAGGGTATTGGGTCAGGCAATTTTGGGGTCGCTAGGCTTATGCGAGACAAACAAACCAGAGAGCTCGTGGTAGTAAATTATAGAGAGAGGGGTGAGAAGATTGATGAAAATGTGCTGAGGGAAATTACCAATTCTTTAAAAAAAGCAAATCGATGGACTCTCTAAATATTGAACTAGTTGTATGGTCAGACTTCCAATAACAAAGTAGAATACTGTGATCTATATCAAGCACAGATAACTCAGAAGAAATGGAGTCAAATTTATATGCATCTGTTACATCAAGCGACTTGAACTTGTTTACAAAATTGCAAGGTAGCGGAGTCAACATTCTCTAAGAGGTTACGCCAACTGGAGACACAACAATTCATCTGGCAGCATATCATGGCTTATTATGCAATTTCTTGAGAGAGGATACACTGTTTGAGAAACTGTACATGACCCAGGTCACACGGATGATTGTTCATGGAGCATGGGGGAAAACATTTATCAATACCTAATCTCATAAGATCGATCCTTGCCAAGCATAATTTTATTTTCAAATTATGGAGCTGCAGTGGACTGCGCTTGTTATTTGTTGTTTTTGTATTATGCAAATTCTTACTGATGCTCATTCCCCCTATAGTGTCTGCAATCGACGTAGATGCATCTGACGTGCTGGATGATGGGAGCCAAACAATAGAAGAAGGCTATATTTATGTAAGTTGTTTCATTTTCGCACATTGTATATCTTCATTTATATAATTTTTAATTAGAAAGATTAGACTGCATTAATCAAAGTTAAATTAGATAAGTGTGCCGAGATTTGTTCTACTTTGACCTATGTTCATGAACTAGAGTCTATCAGCTCCGGGAGTATCTATTACATTAAAAACTTCCTTAAGCTAGGATAGTATAGACCAAAGGTTGAACATTATGTAATTTGTCTTTCTCTATACTAAACAAATCATACTCCTAAATGGTCTGTGTTTGAGCATACATTTTTAGGTTGATACATAAATGACTGTTACAATAAAAGGGTTTAAATACTATAAATATGTAAAAGGATATATTTACCCTATGTTTTAGAAAAGATTGAAATGATCAATAGAAATATAAAGGGGATCACCTTATAATGCTTTAGAATGATATATTTTAATCATTATTAATCTTAATCACCATTAAAAAAATATTAAATATTAAAACTTCGATTAAAGATATATAGTTGATTTATTATGCTTTAGAACATCAAGTTAAAATATAGAGACTGGAATTAATTTATTACATTTTAGCTAGATTTGAAGTTAGCTAGAATTGATTCAGGTATTTGGATAGAATTTCTAAATTTATATTAAATAAATTAGCTATTATTGTGGTCTTTAAGATTGGAATATGTTTGAAGAATTATTGGATAAATTAGCATTTGTAATGGTATTATAAGTTATTTTAATTATCCTTCTAGAGAATTAATTAATCTCATTTTGAAATCGAGAAGCTTAGTTTAATAAGAATTTGGTTCATGTAGACATTAGATGCTAATGAGAGAGGAATTATAAAGAGCTAATCATTGATTATTTATTTAGGTTTATTGGTTGGAATTAAATACTTATTTTATTAGGACTTTATCAAAATTATTTATGCTAGAATTTAGAATATTGATTTAATTTAGAAGGATTAAAATACGAATTGGTAGATTGAATGATTTGATTTGCTTATTACTTTTCAGTAAAGGATAAGTTTCGTATAAAGTGGTTTGAAATTAGCTTGTTTTACCTAGGGACTTTATGTGTTGAATTATAATGATCACCTTGAGTTAAGATCTAAGACATCCTTGTTTAGTGTCACTGTAATATTTATAGTTATTCTTAATTGTTAGTTTATGTGCCTCTTGATAAGAGTTAGAATTTAGTATATAAAAGCTAAAATTGAAGTAAGATGGTAATATTTGACATATTTGCAATGTGACGAATATGGAATTTAAAACAAATACATAGTTTGTTAGAAAGTAAAGATCCCCAAGATAACTGAGAGGGGGGGGGGTGAATCAGTTATCTGATAATTTAACCATTCAACAACTTTAAACAATATAATCAATGTAGTAATCAACCATAGAAAGATAACGAGACACAATTGCACAATAACACAAGATATGTTGACTAGGGAGCCTCTTGAAAAGACTAAACCCTCGTGGGAATGACGCCCACAAAATGATGTACTAATATGAAAGTTCCTTGTTAGAGGATGGACCCTATTAGGAGTCTTATGAAATACATTCAGTACATATAAGTCCCTATTAGGAGATTTCAAATCCCTGTTAAAAGATTCTAACCCCGTTAAGAGTTTATGGAAGACAGAAGGACCCACTGACCAAGAGCTTCAAGGCAAGATCTTTGAACCCACTATCCAAAGGATCTTAGAATTATTCAATAGAATAATATGAAATATATTACCTCCTTCATACTATGCCAAAACCACACTCTCTGCTACACAAGATCACAATCCCTGATCTCTGTACTCACAAGTCTTCCTTCATCACTGAATTAGCTCTCTTCTTCACTTTATGCATATATTCACATCTCAACTCTCACACTTCCCTCTACAAAAAGTAAAATATTCCTTATTATATACCAAACTCAAATAATTACAAATGAGTTGGTCCTCAATTACAAAATAATAATTTCTACACGCTACACACAAATTTCCCATAAAAATGTCAGCTTCCAGATACTGTAACTTTCTCCAAACATATCCTTGAAGTTTGCATTGTGAACCACATCATCATTAATGAGTCTCCAACATCTCTTTAATTTCACAAAATTAGATTCCATCCCAGCTAAGAGATATCCTCTGATTTTTGAAAACCGCTACACAGAAACACTGTCAAAACACTGCTTTCACCAAAATGCTCATAACTCTTATGAATGAATCAATTTCTTTTTGTGCTATTAACCATAGGTTAATAACACACCAAAGAATATACCATCAATTGTGCAAAAGCCAATCTACAATACATCATGTGCGCAAAATAAAACTATACCTACTTTCCTTCTAATAACCAGAATATCACTGTGTTGACATCAATGACAATCCAAGTCATGAATGCAACAACAACTGCTACAGAATGACTGCCAAAATACTTTTCATTCATTACTAACAATCTCCCCCATTGGCATTGATGGAAACATAGATGAAAAAGATCCAATGTTCCAAAAATCCAATACTGCAACATCACTGCAAAATATCAAGTCAAATCTTGCTTCGTTTTCCTATTCAGCTCTCTCATACAATCCACAAAAGTTTTTCATGTATATCTCTCCCCCATTAACATCAATGAAAGAAATTCTATCACTAAGTCAACAACAACTTAATGTCAAAAGACACTGTTCAGAAAAATATAATAACAAGAGTCCTCATGACTCAGCTCAAAAACTCCCCCATGGAGGAAGTTCCAACATCCAATCCAAAAGAAAGATAGAGCTCATATATCACTGGACAGATGCAATCATCTGCATCAATTCTTAGAAATAGGTTGGGGTATAACCCCAAGCATACCTCTTAGATACATGAATGTATCCTTAGGTAAAGGCTTTATAGATATATCTACTATCTGCTCCTTTGTACTTATGTACTCGAATCTTACTTTCTTTTCTGCAACTTTCTCTCTTACAACATGATACTTGATCTCAATATGTTTAGTTTTAGAATGAAAAATAGGATTTTTTAACATACTCACTATACCGGTGTTATCACAATATATAACAATAGGCTCATCAAATTTTATTCCAATATCCTTCAACATCTGCTTCATCCAAATAATCTGATTACAATTGTTTGCTGCTGCAACATATTTTGCTTCTGCTGTACTTTGTGAAGTATGAGTCTACTTCTTACTTAACCAAGAGACCAATTTTCCTCCAGGAAAAAAGGCTCCACCACTGGTGCTTTTCTTGTCATCAATGCTACCTCCCCAATCTACATCAGTATAGGCACATAAAGTAAAGTCATCAGAATTCTCATACCATAATCCATAATCCATTGCTCCTTTCAGATATCTCAGTATCCTCTTTACTGCTGCATAATGTGATTCTCTAGTTTCTACTTGAAATCTTGCTACAATCCCAACTGAATGTGCTATATCAGGTCTTCTATGTGTTAAGTACTGCAATCCTCCAATCATAGATCTGTACATTTTCTGCTCAACTGCTGGTGTCTCATCTTTGCTAGATAACTTATGTCCAGTTACCATAGGTGTTCCAATAGGTTTGGAATCTTCCATTCCAAATATTTTCAATAAGTCATTCAAATACTTACTCTGACTTACAAATATACCTTCCTTGCTTTGGGTTATCTATAATCCCAAAAAATATTTCATTTCTCCAATCATGCTCATCTTAAATTCAGTGTTCATTTCATCTGCAAATTTATCACTAGCTTCATCTTCTCCTCCAAAAATAATATCATCAACAAATATAACTAAAACCAACAAACCATTCTCAATTTCTTTTGTGTATAAGTTACTATTTTCTGTTCCTTTTATAAATCCCAATTTCAATAAATACTTATCCAATCTTGCATACTAGGTTCTAGGTGCCCGTTTTAATCCATAAAAAGCTTCCTTTAACTTACATACCATATCTCCTTCTTGTGTCAAAGGAAAACCTTCCAGCTACTCAATGTAGACTTCTTCTTCCAATTCACCATTCAGAAATGCTGACTTCACATCCATCTGATACACTTTAAATTTCTTGTAAGCTACATATGCTAGAAACATTCTCACTGCTTCAAGTCTAGCCACAGGTGCAAAGGTTTCTTCATAGTCAATTCCTTCTTGTTGTGAATATCCTTTACATACCAATCTTGCTTTGTTTCTTATTACTTCTCCTTGTTCATTCATCTTGTTTCTGAATACCCACTTTGTTACAATCACATTCTTGTCTATAGGTCTAGGGACCAATTCCCATGTCTTGTTTTTTTCAATCTGCTCCAGTTCTTCTTTCATAGCAATAATCCAATGTTCATCTTCACAAGCTTCATTAGTAGTCTTAGGTTCAATTTGAGAAATCAAACATAAATGTACCTTATTTCAAGTGAAAACTCCTCTATCTAAACTTCCAATAACTTGCTCAACAGGGTGATTTCTTGAAGTATACCTGTTAGGTGTCATAGTTACTGATCTTGTTCCAACTGTAGATTCTTCTCTACTTTCTTCTTTATTTTCTTTAGTATGACTTTCATTCAGCAAATCACTGTTAGTTTCAAAAAATAATTCTGTATTTTCAATGTTAGGCTGAGGTTGTGCTTCTCCATGAGATTCATAATCAAGCATTCTTTACTGAATTTTAAACTTCTCATCAACTTTTACATTTTCACTTTCAACAATAGTCTTAGTTCTTTTGTTATAACATCTATATGCTTTTCTTTTCAAAGAATATACAAGAAATATTCCTTCATCACTTCTAGGATCAAACTTTCCTATATCATCATCTCTCTTTATATAACATTTACTTCCAAAAATTCTAAAATACCTAACTGAGGGTGCATGTCCAAACCATTATTCATAAGGTGTCTTGTTTGTATCTGCTATGATTTGTACTCTATTCATAGTGTATACTATTGTGTTTACTGCTTCTCTCCAAAAAGTCTTAGCCAAATCATTCTCAAATAACATAGCTCTTACTACTTCAGTTACTGACCTATTCCTTCTTTCTGCAATACCATTTTGTTCTGGTCTTCTAGGGGCTGAGAGTTGTCTCTTAATACCATGCATTTCACGAAAAATATTATACTCTCTAGATGTAAATTCACCACCTCTATCAGATCTTAGACACTTAATCTTCATTCCAGATTCATTTTCAATTTTACTTTTCATGATCTTAAATTTACCAAATGGTTCAGATTTTTCTTTCAAAAATGCAATCCACATCATTCTTGTAAAATCATCAACAAGAATCATAAAATACCTTTCTCCATAGAATCCTCTAGTCCTAGTAGGACCACTCAAGTCTGTATGAATAATTGCTAGTTTCTCTGTCGATGTGAACTTCTTGTTGGGAAATGAACTTTTTTTCTGATTTTTCATCATACATTCTTTGCAAATTATGTTAGTAGGCTTCATAATTCTAAGTAAATCTCTTACCGTAAGTGTAGTACTCACCTTGACAATATTATCAAAGTATATATGACAAAACCTTTTATGCCATAACCAACTATCATCAATCTTAGTTATCAAACATGTCATCTCAGTAGGATTCAATTGAAATACATTACCTCTGATTTTGGATCCTTTTCCAATCAGATTTCCATCTCTATCTTTTATCACACAAGTTTTATTCAGCAAACCAAACTTGATAACCCTTATCAACCAATTGTCCAACACTTAGTAGAATATGTCTCAATCCATCAACAAAGTAAACATCATCAGTGTTAGTCTTTCCATCAAGAGTAATAGATCCTATACCCTTAATCAAACAAGGTGCATTGTTACCAACTCTAACAATTCCTCCATCATAATTGTCTAACTTAACAAACTTTCTTTTATCTCTAGTCATATGATGTGAACAACCACTATCTATATTCCAATCAGATTTCTTTTCAACTTGAGAAACTAATGCTTTTTCTTCCCTTTCATTAGATTCATAACTTTCTTCTTTAATTGCTACAAATCCTATTTCCTCAAAGTTATCATTATCACTATCACTTAAATGTCTTTCAATTCCTGCTTCAAGATCTTCATCGTTTGCATAATAACATTCTTTAGATCTCCTAGGTTTAAAGTTGTTTCTATACTGCTTAACTCTTTTAGGACATTTAGATGCAAAATGACCATATTCTTGACAAGTCCAACATTTAAAGATTTTCTTAGCATACAGTTCTCTTTTTACAAGTAATGCAATACCTTCTTCAATCTTCTTATCTGCCTCAGATTTAGATCTGCTACTGTTGGCATAATCACCACTCACACTAGTACTTCTTGATAATGTAGGTCTAATGTTAAGAGCACTGAATGTTGTCTCCATTCTAGGTAGCTCTCCTGCTAACCTCAAATTCATCTCTACTGTCACTAATCTTCCAAGAAGAGTCTCTCTTGAAAAGTCTGATGTACAAGGTATCACTTGTTCAATCATCTGTGTTGTCTGCTTGAATACTAGTGTCAAAGTTCTTAGAATTTTCCATATCACTTCATTCTCTATCTTATCACCTCCACAAGACTTTATTCCTATTACAATCTTAGACATCCTACCAGTATAGCTTCTAATAGATTCATCTTCCATCATTCTAATATCTTTAAATGCACAAATCCAATTATGTAATCTAGCCTTCTTTGCATGTTCATCACCTTCAAAAGTAGAATGTAAAGCTTTCCAAATTGCATGAGATGTTTTCAAACATCTTACCTGATTGTATTCATTCTCCGGTAGTGCTGACAAAAGTGCTTCTCTTGCAAGTATGTTACACATGAATAGATCTAGCTCATCTTTAGTTCCTACCTCTAGATTGTCTTCCTCAATAATACTCTTCTCATTCTTTGTAATCAACCAATAACTTGGTCCTAAACATAATAGATGTGTCTTCATCTTTTCTTTCCAGCTATCAAAATTTACTCCATCAAACATAGGGCTTTCTTTCCTGAAATTTGCCATGGATCTCCTTAAGTTGTTAAACTTTTCTTTCAAGGACCTACTGCTCTGATACCAATTGCTAGAAAGTAAAGATCCCCAAGATAACTGAGAGGGGGGCGGTGAATCAGTTATTTGATAATTTAACCATTCAATAGCTTTAAATAATATAATCAATGTAGCAATCAACCATAGAAAGATAACCATACACAATTGCACAATAACACAAGATATGTTCACTAGGGAACCTCTTGAAAAGAGTAAAACTTGGTGGGAATGATGCCCACAAAATGATGTACTAATATGAAATTTCTTTGTTAGAGGATGGACCCTGTTAGGAGTCTTATGAAATACATTCAGTACATATAAATCCCTATTAGGAGATTTCAAATCCCTGTTAAAACATTCTAACCCGGTTAAGAGTTTATGGAAGATAGAAGGACCCACTGCCCAAATAGCTTCAAGGCAAGATCTCTGAACACACTATCCAAAAGATCTTAGAATTATTTAATAGAATAATATGAAATATATTACCTCCTTCATACTATGCCAAAACTGCACTCTCTGCTACACATGATCACAATCCCTGATCTCTGTACTCACAAGTCTTCCTTCATCACTGAATTAGCTCTCTTCTTCACTTTATGAATATATTCACATCTCAACTCTCACACTTCCCTCTACAACAAGTAAAACATTCCTTCTTATATATCAAACTCAAATAATTACAAATGATTCGGTCCTCAATTACAAAATAATAATTTCTACACGCTACACACAAATTTCCCATAAAACTATCGGCTTCCAGGTACTGTAACTTTCTCCAAACATATCCTCAAAGTTTTCACTATCAACCACATCATCATTAATGAGTCTCCAACATCCCTTTAACTGCACAAAATTAGATTCCATCCCAACTAAGAGATATCCTCTGATTTCTGAAAACCGCTACACAGAAACACTGTCTAAACACTGCTTTCACCAAAATACTCATAACTCTTATGAATGAATGAATTTCTTTTTGCGTTGTTAACCATAGGTTAATAACACACCAAAGAACATACCATCAACTACACAAATTCCAATCTACAATACATCATGTGTGCAAAACAAAACTGTACCTACTTTCCTTTTGATAACCAGAATATCACTGTGTTGACAGCAATGACAATCCAAGTCATGAATGCAACAACAACTGCTACAGAATGACTGCCAAAATACTTTGCATTGATTCCTAACATAGTTGCAAAGTTTCCATTATATGCTTATTTTGTAATGCTGAAATTGTATAGAAATCTATTAATTCACTTGATTTTGGGGTTAAATGTGTTGTGAGTGTAGAATGATTTATGTCAAGTTAATTGTCCTTGGGGTTGTGATTTATGAATGTGGATGAATGCAAGTGTCTGATGTATGAGTTTATGTTTCTCCTTTGGCTCCCCATGGTTGGTCATGGAGGAATTTTTGCTCCTGATTATTTGTGGTGTTTTAGCTCCCATGGTTGGTCGTCATGAGAGCAAGCACCTTTGTGTTTTCTTTTGTCATTGGATTTGGGTTGTATGCTCTTGGCTCACTCACCCATGGGAAGGAAGAGCAACCAAGAGGGGGTGTGGAGAATGGAAACAACTTCATGTGTAGAGTCTCCTCCATCTGTGGGGAAGGATGAAACTTGGGTTGAGTGATTTTCCCCAAGTAACCTTGCATTTAGCCCATGAGGCATTGGGGGTATAAGGAGGGAAAATTGGTCCATGTGTGACCTTGTTATGATAATGTGTTTATTTAGGTCCATGTGTGGCCTTGTTTTGATATTGACTTATTTGGGTCCATGTGTGGCCTTGTTTTCATGCAATGGTTATCTCCATGGGTTGTCCACCCACACCCCAGAAAAGGAGTTCTTAGAATTCCTTATTTTCACCCTTGAGGGAATTTGGGTTTACAATTTATGTTATCTTGTGAGTTTTTGGTGTGTGATTGTGTGTATCCCATGTTTAGGGTCATTTGATGAACCCTCAAGCCATGTTGTAAATCTTGGATCTCATGATGTCACCCTTGGGTATTAGGTTAGATACTTGTGTCTTTTATGTGTCCTTTCTTTTCTTAAAGTGTTAAATTAGTTCTTTGAGATCCAAGTACCTAACTACAAAGACTTTGTGCATGACGTAGGCAAGGCCATCTGGAGATGAGCCCCCAAGTCTATAGGTCTGGCCCTTAGGTCTTCTTCCTTTTTGTTCTATATATGTAAACCCTCTTGGTTAAAATTAATGGAAAGGATTACTATATGATCAAGTATATTGGTTAGTAAATTTGATGTTGTAGACTGAGCAATGTAACATTTATTGTGCCCCATAATTGATGTAATGTAGTAGCAATTATTCATTCACAAAGGTAACTAGAAATTTGGATGATGTTCTTTAATCATGTTATATTAATGAAGCATTTATGTTTCTCTCTGATGTTGTATGACCTAGTTAATTATAAATCTTGTGTTCAAAAAAAAAATTGTTGTGATCTTTCATGCAAAAGTTTGGGCATGACATTTGGTATCAGAGCGAAGTTTCTACATTGGGCCTCATGAGCTCATTACGTCTTCACAAAGTCTTGGTTATTTGTTTGAGCATGTCATCCTACTAGGTGTTAAGCATCATCCTTGTGATTTAGCCTTAGTAATCAATTGGATGTTAAGGCATACTATATCCTTAGAGTCTAGCAAAACCAGCTATTTATGTAGCTTGACAAATGGTTCCCATTCCTCATTGAGTAGCTAGAGTTTTGGTCACATAGTGGTGTAAAGTACTATTGTATGATTTTTTTTCTTTTGTTCTCTTTGATTGTATAGATCAGCATGTTAATTGATCTTTGTTTGTGATGGTTTAGCCATAGTTTATGAGATTCATTTTACATTTCATTTATAGTTGTGACTCATTAAATTTATCTTCTTTATTGTTGAAATTGACAACTTACTTTCTTTTGTTCTGAATTATGGGCTAAACCAATTTTTCCTTGGTGTATTTTGAAGGCTAGTCTTGTGTTGTGATGTGACTTCTTCACCAAATACGTATAATGCGGGTTTGGTGAATGTATGTGAGGAAGGAGTTATAGAGAATTATGAGTCCATGTGGCATGCCTCCTCCCTAGGCTTGAGTTAGGTCATCGTGATGTCGTGTCTAGTAAGATGCATAACTTGACTTGCTCTTTCTTGCATAATTAGAATGGATCATTATGTTTTGTGGTACATATAATTTATTACCTCTTGACAAATGTGGAAGATATTAGATGCTTAAGATAATGGTTGTATAACTATGTTTTTATAACAACATAGGGATAAACCTTTCTTTACATTCAAGTGGAACTAGTACCTCTGTTTGTGATTTGGACTTGAATATGAAATTGATAAAATGAAGAAACGGATGAATGATTATCTGACTAGTGACAGACAAAATATGCGTAGAAATCTGCTCTACACTAAGTAAGATTATTTTATTGTTAGATTTTAGTTTTCTTAGAAGTTTTTAATCATTTATAAGTGTTGATATGGAATAAAGTTAAACTTTCTAGTGACAAGGACATACTTATGTGTGACATTATGTTGAGCTTAAATGTTAGATGCTTCTAAAATTTCAAGTGACTCTATTTTTCTTGTCAATTATTTAGTATCTCTTGTTGGCCTGTTTCGATAGCTATAGCAATTTGACTTTAGTTTACTCTAGTTGATATGTTCAAAATCATTGATGATGACCTTAACATTACATGGTGTGATGGACATGTATACATTATAAGATTAGTAAATAGAATGAATTAATAGATGTTATGAATGTGATCATATGTATATATTTATGATGTAGAAATGTATTAGCCCTATTTTCAATTTGTGGATGTCAAATTTTGCTTGTTTCCTTTTGGAGAACTATCAGATAGGAATTATGTTGGATTGTGGTAATATATGTTCTATTGAAATAACCTTAAGATACTGTTATTACTAATTTAGAGATTATCTTGTGTTATTTTTCTAACCGAGAACTGTGACTTCCAGGAGTAAGTCGACTCCTAGGGGGGGAGTATGTAATACCCTTCCATTTCTGACATTTAGTTATCAATGAAGATGTTAAGGTTTAAAACTATATCGATAAGATATTAATAAATGGTATAAATGAGTAATACCTACTTATCATTAGATTCTAGATAAAATATATAAATTAACTTTATTAAAAAAAGGGGGAATATATATAAGTCTAATGTTTCATAGTAAAAAATTTACTGTGGAATTACATGTTACTAATAGTGTAACTTACTTCTAATAAAATAATAATAATAATAATAATAATAATGTGTATAGTGGAACTCTTTATCGTAACTGAAAGTTGTATGGCTTAATCAAATTTTAAGGGGAGATTAATGATGAACTATTAATTTAGTTTATCTTCTAGTAAATTATCACTCAAAGGTCTAATAAATAAAAAATAGAGTACTATTCTACTATTGAATAAAAATTTTAATCATGGATGGTTAATTTATGTTGTTTAATGGTGTATAGTGTTTAATAAAAATATGCAATTATATATATATATATATATATATATATATATATATATATATATATATATATATATATATATATATATATATATATATATATATATATATATATATTAGATTATGTCTATATATAATCCTCTGTGAACAACATTATCATCTAATTTAATTAGCTAGAACCTAATAATAATTAAATTAAATCAAATTTCATAATATTCCTGCTGTCTTAGATTTACTTCTTTATAAATATTTGATCTGATCTTCTTATTGACTAGTGCATGACCTCCACTTGTATCAGCATAACTAATTGAACAATGATTGAGTACTAAACTAAACTCAATGCTCTTGGAAAGGTTGTTGATGCTTCATTAATAGCATGTGAAAGAGTAGCAACTCTTCATCATGCTATTTAATATTTGATTATTAATGCCAATCACACCTCTTGGCATAAGCCTTTTGTGATTGCACCTTATATCCTTAAATAAGCAGTGAATAGTTAACTATTTGACAACTTCTTTATGGACCGTGATATTGAATTTTGTTTTCTCCTTAAATACCCCCCTAGAGGAGATAATGATGACTTGGTTTGCTTTAAATCATCAATACTATAATGATTGTTGTTCAACTATCTTGATGGAAGCATTGATGCAATATCCAATCCTCCTTAATCAGTGATATGAATCACTTGATGTTAAATGTGGGCCCTCTTGAACCTGTTGAGCATGCCCCTTCATAAAATATGACCAACCATAATAAAGAAGGTGCCATCATGTGCAACAACTATGTACAAAGCAAAAATCCACTTTAGGGTGAGGAGGTTTACCCATACCCATTCATGACTATGGATGCTGAAAAAAGCAGCTGTGAAAAGACATGATGATATCGTAGATTTGGGAGGAGAGACTCAAGAGTTAGAATAACCAGTCTCTCAACTGTCCAGATGAGGTGCCATGTTTTAGAAAAACCTTAAGCATGCTCACTAGTACAGTTGGGGAAATGATAATAACCAGAGAGTTCAATACGTGTTCGTGTTGGGAAGATAAGAGAATTATGAAGTTAGTGCAAAATCCTGAGAAAAAGATATGGGAAAAAAGAGACGGCAGAGATATTGGGCGCCAAACCCACTACATTTCCTAGACACTCTGTTTTGTCTGATAGCACAGGCGTAGCCCTTCACTGGCTAATGCACAGAGCGGAGACAATCCCATCAAAAAAATCAAAAAATGCCCATTATGCAAATGAGGGATATGAGTTCGTGAAGGGTATTGGGTCAGGCAATTTTGGGGTCGCTAGGCTTATGTGAGACAAACAAACCAGAGAGCTCGTGGCAGTAAATTATATAGAGAGGGGTGAGAAGATTGATGAAAATGTGCTAAGGGAAATTACCAATTCTTTAAAAAAAGCAGATTGATGGACTCCCTAAATATTGAACTAGTTGTATGGTCAGACTTCGAATAAAAAAGTGGAATATTGTGATCTATATCGACCACAGATATCTCAAAAGAAATGGAGTCAAATTTATATGCATCTGTTACATCAAGCGACCTGAAGTTGTTTAAAAAATTGTGAGGTAGCAGAGTCAACATTCTCCAAGAGGTTACGCCCACTAGAGACACAACACTTCATCTAGCAGCATATCATGGCTTATTATGCGATTGCTTCAGAGAGGATACATTATTAGAGCAACTGTACATGACCCAGGTCACACGGATGACTGTTCATGGAGTGTGGGGGAAAACATTTATCAATACCCAATGTCATAAGATCGATCCTTGCCAAGCATAATTTTATGTTCAAATTATGGAGCTGTGGTGGACTGCGCTGGTTATTTGCTATGTATTTGCATTATGCAAATTCTTACTGATGCTTATTCCCCCTGTAGTGCCTGCAATCAACATAGATGCATCTAACGTGCTGGATGATGGGAGCCAAACAATGGAAGAAGGCTATATTTATGTAAGTTGCTTCATTTGCGCACCTTGTATATCTTCATTTATATAATTTTTAATTAGAAAGATTAGACTGCATTAATCAAAGCTAAATTAGATTAGTGTGCTGGGATTTTTTTTACTTTGACCTATGTTCATGAACTAGAGTCTATCATCTCGGGGAGTATCTATTACATTAAAAAGTACCTTAAGCCAGGATAGTATAGACCAAAGCTGGAACATTATGTAATTTGTCTTTCTCTATACTGAACACATCATGCTGCTAAATGGTATGTGTTTGAGCATATGCTTTTAGGTTGATACATAAATGACTATTACAATAAAAGGGTTTAAATACTAAAAATATGTAAAAAATATATTTACCCTATGTTTTAGAAAAGTTTGAAATGATCAATAGAAATATAAAGGGGATCACCTTATAATGATTTAGAATGATATATTTTAATCATTATTAATCTTAATCACCAATAAAAAAAAATATTAAATATTAAAACTTTGATTAAAGATATATAGTTGATTTATTATGTTTTAGAACATCAAGTTAAAATATAGAGACTGGTATTAATTTATTACATTTTAGCTAGATTTGAAGTTAGCTAGAATTGATTCGGGTATTTGGATAGAATTTCTAAATTTATATCAAATAAATTAGCTAGTATTGTGGTCTTTAAGATTGGAATATGTTTGAAGAATTATTGGATAAATTAGCATTTGTATTGGTATTATAAGTTATTTTAATTATCCTTCTAGAGAATTAATTAATCTCATTTTGAAAACCAGAAGCTTAGTTTAATAAGAATTTGGTTCATGTAACCATTAGATGCTAATGAGAGAGGAATTATAAAGAGATAATCATTGATTATTTATTTAGTTTTATTGGTTGGAATTAAATACTTATTTTATCAAGACTTTATCAAAATTATTTATGCTGGAATATAGAATATTGATTTAATTTAGAACGATTAAAATAGGAATTGGTTGATTGAATGATTTGATTTGCTTATTACTTTTGAGTAAAGGATAAGTTTCGTATAAAGTGGTTTGAAATTAGCTTGTTTTACCTAGGGACTTTATGTGTTAAATTATAGTGATGACCTTGAGTTAAGATGTAAGACATCCTTGTTTAGTGTCACTATAATATTTATAGTTTTTCTTAATTGTTAGTTTATGTGCCTCTTGATAAGAGTTAGAATTTGGTATATAAAAGCTAAAATTTAAGTAAGATGGTAATATTCAACATGTTTGCGATGTGACGACTATGGCATTTAAAATAGATAAATAGTTGGAAAGTTGCCATTATATGCTTATTTTGTAACGCTGAAATTGTATAGAAATCTATTAATTCACTTGATTTTGGGGTTAAATGTGTTGTGAGTGTAGAATGATTTATGTCAAGTTAATTGGCCTTGGGGTTGTGATTTATGAATGTGGATGACTGGAAGTTTTTGATGTATGAGTTTATGTTTCTCCTTTGGGTCCCCATGGTTGGTCATGGAGGAAGTTTTGCTCCTGATTCTTTGTGGTGTTTTTGCTCCCATGGTTTGTCATCGTGAGAGCAAGCACCTTTGTGGTTTCTTTTGTCATTGGATTTGGGTTGTATTCTCTTGGATCACTCACCCATGGGATGGAAGAGAAACCAAGAGGGGGTGTGGGGAATGGAAACAACTTCATGTGCAGAGTCTCCTCCATGTGTGGGGAAGGATGAAACTTGGGTTGAGTGATTTTCCCCAAGTAACCTTGCATTTAGCCCATGAGGCATTGGGGGTATAAGGAGGGAAAATTGGTCCATGTGTGGCCTTGTTTTGATATTGACTTATTTGGGTCCATTTGTGGCCTTATTTTCATGCAATGGTTATCTCCATGGGTTGTCCTGCCACACCCCACAAAAGGAGTTCTTGGAATTCCTTAGTTTTACCCTTGAGGGAATTTGGGTTTGCATTTTATGTTATCTTGTGAGTGTTCGGTGTTTGATTGTGTGTATCCCATGTTTAGGGTCATTTGATGAACCCTCGAGCCATGTTGTAAATCTTGGATCTCATGATGTCACCCTTGGGTATTATGTTAGATACTTGTGTCTTTTATGTGTCCTTTCTTTTCTGAAAGTGTTAAATTAGTTGTTTGAGATCCAAGTACCGAACTATGAAGACTCTATGCATGACATAGGCAAGGCCATCTGGAGATGAACCCCCAAGTCTCTAGGTCTGGCCCTTAGGTCTTCTTCCTTTCCATTCTATATATGTAAACCCTCGTGGTTAAAATTAATGGAAAGGATTACTATATGATCGAGTATATTGGTTAGTAAATTTGATGTTGTAGACAGAGAAATGTAACATTTATTGTGCCCCATAATTGATGTAATATAGTAGCAATTGTTCATTCGCAAAGGTAACTAGAAATTTTGACTATGTTCTTTAATCATGTTATATTAATGAAGCATTTATGTTTCTCTCTAATGTTGTATGACCTAGTTAATTATAAATCTTGTGTTCAAAAAAAAAATTGTTGTGATCTTTCATGCAAAAGTTTGGGCATGACACCTTTTATCTTGGAGGAAGATTGGTTTCTTGGCTGAGCAAGAAGCAGAATTGTATCTCATAGAGCATAGAAGAAGAAGAGTATGTAGCAGTAGCAAACTATTGTAACTAGATAATTTGGATGAAGCAAAAGCTAAAGGGTATTGGAATTAGGTTTGTTGAGCTTGTTTTCATACATTGTGACAACACCAGCATAGTTAGTATGTCTAAGAACCCTGTACTACGTTCTAAGACCAAGGATATAGAGATCAAGTATCATGTTGTAAGAGAGAAAGTTGTCGAGAAAGAAGTCAAACTGGAGTACATAAGCACAAATGAATAGATAGAAGACATATTTACAAAGACTTTGCCTAAGGATATATTTGAGTATTTGAGAGGTATGCTTGGGGTTATGCCCCAACCTACTTTTGAGTAGTAATGTAGTTGGTTGCATTCGTCCAATGGTATATAAGCTTAAACTTTCTTCTGGATTGGATGTTGGTACTTCCTCTATGGGGGAGTATGTGTATTTGAGCTCAGTCATGAGGACTCTTGTGAATGTATTTTCTGAATTCTATCTTTTGACATTGGAGTTGTTGTTGACATAGTGATGAAATTTCTATCATTGATGTCAATGGGTGAGAAGTATACATGAAAAGCAACTTGTACCATCTTTTGGAGAGAACTAAATAGGAAAATGAAGAAAGATTTAATTGATGAAGAGGATTCAAAAATGTCTGTCAGAGCAGCAGTGTTGCAGTCTTGAATTTTTGGAATATTGGATGTTTTTCATCTATGTTGCCGTCAATTCCAATGGGGTAGATTGTTAGGAATGAATTCTGAATGCATGGAATTCATTCTATAGTAGTTGTTGCATTCATGACTACGAATGTCATTAATGTCAACACAGTGATCTTCTGGAGACTTGTAGAGAAGAAGACAGTGTTTTGATTAGCGCATGTGGTATATTGTAGTTGGAGCTATGAGACATTGAGGATATACTCTTTGATATGATATAAGTTTCTGGTTAAGAGCATAGATAGTAATTCATTGATTCATGGATGTTATGAGCATTTTGGTGGAAGCAGTATTCAAGCAGTGTTCCTGAGTAGCGGTTCATGGAAATCGGATGATATCTCCTAATCGGGATGGAATCTGGTTTTGCACAGTTAAAGGGAAGTTAGAGACACATTGATAGTGATGTGGATGATAGTGCAAACTTTGAGGTCGTACGAGTGAAGATTTATTGTATTTGGAAGTCAATAGTTTTATATAATTTTAATGTAGCATGTGGAAACTTTTATGTTGTAATTGTGTGCCGACTCAATTGTAATTATTTGAGTGTGGTATAAAGGAAGGAATTTTTTTCATTATTGTAATGTAGTATGGTATGGTTGAATGTGAATGTATGCATGAAGTGAAGAAAAGAGCCAATGAGGTTGTGAAAGCAAAATTGTGAAGGAAGACATGCGAAGTACAAAGATCTGAAATTGAGATCTGGTGTAACAGTGAGTATAGTTTGGAATAGTGAGGAGGTAACATATTTGATATTATTATGTTGAATAATATTAAGGTCAGTTGGATAGTTTGTTCAGTGATCTTTCCATTGAAGCTATTTGGGTAGTGGGTCCTTCTGTCTTCCATAACTCCTAATAGGGTCAGAATCTTTTAATAGAGATTCAAAATCTCCTAATAGGGATTCATATGTACTGAATGTATTTCATAAGAATCCTCACAAAGTCCATCCTTTCACAAGGAATATTCATATTAGTGCATATTTTGTGGGCATCATTCCCACCGGTGTTTACTCTTTGATCAAGAGGTTCCCTTGTCAACATATCTTGTGTTATTGTGTATGAATATCTTTTTATGGTTGGTAATTATATTGCTTACATGGTTAAATGTTGTTGAAGTTGATAAAAGTTATAATTATTTGATAACTGATTCACCCCCCCCCCCTCTTAGTTATCTTGGTGTACTTTACTTTCTAACAGGGATTCCCACATATCTATCTAATATACATCATATTCAGATTCACATAGTTATACTAGTGTGCATTGTATGATCTTGTAATGCTACCAATAATGCTTGATGATGATTATTAGAGACTAATGGTTTTGTAACCTTGCAAGTAAACCCATTTTTATAGTATCTTTCATTCTTAGGTTCATGCTAGTTTAGTTTTGCATCTTGCATATGGAGAAAGCTCTCCTTTTTATCTTTCATAGACCTGTCAGTTGACTGCAGTCACCTTTCAATCTTTCTCGATCATGTCTTTTGCTCCTTGTCTTTTTCATCACATCTATTTCCTATCATCACAAGGGGTTAATCTTATCATCATATCTATATCCTAAAGAGATCAGTTTTAGAAACATGATTCTATATCATAATCATGAGAACTAAACATAGATCTATGTGAGATATTATACATGAGCATATATACACATACATCATACATTTGAGTAATATGACAAGACAATATAAAAATTGAAACATCCATCACAAGTGGGACAAATACACAAGATATATCATAAATCTAGTAAATATCATATATATCTCAATGACATGATACAAAATACAATGTGGGATCCAACATCTGGATAATGTCCTAGGATATGTCTCTATACATCTAAACACCCTAGACCTAAGTCTGACTCTCCCCATTATGTGGTGGTGGTGGAGGTGGTGTTGATGCCCTGTTTGGTACCATGTCAAATCTCCTAGCCCTCTTTGAGTAGAGTGGTGATCTCTATCTCTCTGGCATGGCTTGGATGTATAGACCATGGTAATAAGTCACTTGTGCAACCTCTCTTCAGAGCTTTGCAGCATCAGCCTATGATGCCCTCTCCCGCCGATCTATCTTAGCTCATGCGTCTACTAGCTACTAGTCCCACATAGCAATAGTGATCTTCAACTACTAGCTCTCAGTCTCGAAAACTTGTAACCTAGCTCTAAGATCCTCATCTCCCCTCCCCGTAGGTTGGTTCTCCACTGCATCTACCCATTAGCGAATGGGTCTTGCCTCATCCTCAAGGGTCACTGATCTATGTCTTTGTAACTATCTCTAACCACCTGATCTTGATCCCTGTCCTCTCTCCCCTCTCCTCCCTCCTCCATCCCTAACATCATCCCCATCATCATCATCCCTATCTCTTCCCTATGCCTGTAGGTCTACATCTGGCATAGTAAACCTAGGAGATGGGTGCCTCCGGCACTTTGCCTTGTATGTTGTATCCACTCTTGTATCCACCATATTTGGTAGATAATCCCAAGGCTCCCTACATAGACTTACAATATCCTATGCCACCTATTGATAGTCTAGCATTGGTAACCACCCTAATTCCTCATCCTCCTTGCACCTAGCATATGTGATGGTCTTTGTTAATACCCTCTGCTGCCGCCCAAACTATCTCCACACCTGAGAGATCAAAAATCACTCAACTATCTCTATAGGATGACCAAGTAATGGTTGACTATATAACATATGCCTGAGCTCATGATCTTTGTTGCTCCACTACTCACATGTTTTGTATGGCCTCCACTCAAAGGCTATTAGCTCATCTAATAACCTCCTATAGTATGTGAGGTCTCTGCTATGTGGCTATGAGATTAAACCCATGTATCTGTAGATGTAGGGGCGTCTCCACTCCCTAGGCTACACACGTGGTTGCACTACAACAATGTGCTCCCATGCCCACACATGTGCTAAGACAGCACTGCACACCCATGTCATGCTATCCATGTACATGATATCATGTAACTCATGGTACATGTCTGCTAGGATAGCTGGACCCCATGCCATCCGCTGAGGGTGTGCTATCAGATCCACAACCAACCTACCCCAACCTAGAGGGAATCCCCTCTGACTCCTGTCTATTAGCAAGGCCTTTGCCATGATACAGAATACTACACATTGAATTGGGTAATCCCTATCGTACTCCTCTATCATCTGGTCCTAGTTGAGGTGTATATCAATGAAGGTCACATCCTGGAATAGGTCCTACATGGCCTGTCATCCCTCGATGGGATCTTGATCATAATACACCTATCACAATAGAAAATAATTTCTATTTTCATTTTATGGAAACATCACACTTATAAACATTTTGTAACATGATTATACTTATAGGATCCCTGTAGCTCGGTACTTGGAGAATCTGATAGAAATCCTCTAAGGTGATAGATGCCTCTCCAATAGGTAGATGGAAGTGGTTGTGCTTGCTATTCCATCTCTCAGCTAGCGTAGTCAACAACCCATGATTTGCTCATATATGGGTCATATCTTGTAAGAATCTGATTCCCATGTTCACCAGATCATCCTTCCTAGGATCATCAAGATCTCTGATGCTGCGTAACCTAGTCACCCTTTGTGCTCTAATGATAAGTGTCAGGAAAGGCTCCTACAAGCCAAAACCCAAACTAGATGTCAAAACATATCATGATGGATGTATAAAATTAGTACAAAACATCTTAAATGCAAGCATTGTCTAGACCCATGTCATATTGCTCAAAAATTTAAAACATGTCATATTTCTTACACTAATGTGATACTATTTTTTGATAAAGTATCATAAGATATTTTCCTCAGTAACAGTACAATAATATCTTCGAGTGTGATAATTCACATAGGATCACACAATGTTTCATCCGATATCATGTGATACTAGATTTGACACCTGTGCGATACTATGTGGACTTGCGAACTATCGCACAATAAGTAATATCAAAGGGGTGTGATACTTTATAAGTATTGTATGAAGTTTCGCATGACAAAAATTTGAAATATTTAAAAAAACATTACAAACATGTTTTAAATACAATAAATAGCTCATAAATGACTCAATAGGCTAGTTTTTCTGAAAACTTACTATGACACCATAGTGTGGAGGCCGGTTGTGCAACCGACCATGCTCAAATCGATGACGGTGAACTAGAATCTCTACTTTTTCGGCCATTTCTCTCTCTGAGCTCTTAAGATTCTCAAAATCACAAAAAACAAATAAATTTGAAAATGACCTTTTTACCCCTATATATAGCATTTTGACTTCTTGACCTAATTTTCAAAACACCTCAAAATTGCGCAAAAATTACACCCTAGCTAATTTCGATATCCTCGATCCATTTTCAAGTTCAAAATTGAAATTTGAGTTCATCTTGATCATCAAAATCATATTTCAAAATTTCTCCTTCTTCTGCATAGTTGGTTGACTTTTTGAGGCCTGATCCTTTGATCTTTGTTGGGGCTTCTTCATCTCCATCTCTTTCAACCTTCTAGTCTTCCATTCATTTTCATTCACTTCATCTCTCTAAGGTTTGACATCATTTTAATTTTATATCTTTCTCAGTCAAACTGGGGCATATCTTCACTACTTGATGGTTATCCTATCATCTTCGATTATGATTTCCAGTGATCTAATCAAATTTATCAATCTACTATTTCCCTTTACCTGATTTTGCTTTTGATTCTAAGGGGGCAACATCTATCAAACTCCAAACTTCAATCCTTGATTCAACTTTATCAATTAGTTCAGCTTGAGATTCTTATCTCTCATTTGAGACTTGATGATCTCCTATTTACAGGTGTATTGGTCTTGTCTTTCAGCTTATCTTTATCACCTTACCTTTGTCCTAATATGTTCCCATCCATCGAACACATGTCTGAATTGTTTTGTGATCCCAAATCAATCTCACACTTCAACTTCATTCTTTGACTGCATGTGATCCCAAATCGATCTCACATTAGTCAAAGAGGGGCTAATGTATGCACCCTAAAATGGTTGCCTAGACTTTGGGCCCGCATTCAGCAAATTATCAAATCCCTGAATCAATATTTTCAATTATAGCAATTTCCTTATTCAAATCCTATTCTATCACTTATTTGATTATATTTTATGGGCTAACTATTTTATCCTAAGTCTTTATTTAATTAAAAGGAATTCCCTCCCCTTTTATTAAATAAAAAGCCTCACTTTTCCTCTTATCCTAAGTTGCACAAATAAAGCATTATTCTTATATTATAAAAAGAAGAAAAGGTCTTTTTGTCTAACATGGAACACAAAAGTCAACTCTTATTTTCTCATTGGAGGAGATTTGTGCACATGAATTGCTCCTCTTTTAAGCTCCACCCTTGATTAGATCTTTTGCCTCTTAATCTCCATGGTCTATTCCTTTTCAATTCCTTTAAAAGGAGAGCTCTCTTCTCATTTTAGGATCCATCTTTTGAATACTAATCTTATGCTGTAGGATTTCTTGGAGACTTTGGAGCTTTTGGAGATCATCTTGCATTCTAGCGTTCATTATTGCATCATAGTTTCATGTTTATACTTTCTTAGCTTAGATTTCTTTTATGCTATAGATTAGATCACATAGCTTAAAATAGCAAGGCTTTGTAACACTCTCATTTCATTTCCATAGCTTAGCTTTCATCTTCATTTCTAGCATAGCATTGCATTGCATTCCCATTTAGATTTCTTGAGGATATTGGCATTCTTGCCCTTGTCTTCATTAAATCTCCCATTGTGTCCAGTTTACTAACAAGGTTATAGACTTAATAGCTCTAACTAAAATAGTCTATCCAAAATTCTAAATCAAATAAGTAGAATAGTAATTTTCTCTTAGAAAATTCAGAATACAATCTAGAGTTCTGTGGCTATATTAGATATAATATGATTAATCATTTATTAATTTCATTTCAATGAATTAACACAAAATTTGCAGAGATCATACTATGCAAGGTCCCTAGGGCTGAAACTTCACTCTGATACCAGAATGTAATGCCCAAAAATCCACTAGGCATTACATAGCTTACTTTCTTCTAAAATAATTTCTAATGTTCAGATTTTTTTTTCTAAACCATATGGTAGGAAAATATAAAATAGAGAACTTTTATATAACAAATGAACATTTAAAAAAAATAAATATAATATCATTAGAGAATTTTACATAAAATTTGAAGGCAAATAAATCAATAATACTTGTCATAATTTATCTTCTTTGGCAATTGCAAGATTACAAGTCTTTTATTAAACTGAATCTTTTCAACTAGAACAATTTCTGATAACATAAATGTAGGAAACTGATTTACTTTCAACCAGAATAATTTCTAATAACATAAATGTAGGAAACTGATTTAAAGTTCCATTATAGATTACAGTAAATTAGCTATTAAAGATGTTGGAAACAATTGTCTGAAGGAAATTGCTACTCAATTATGTATTGTCTTTGATGTCACACTATGTCATAGTCCGCAGCAATCAGTTCCTACCGAGCTCAGTCGATCTGCCAAATAGGAATATTAGTGCGTACCGAGTCCACTCAGTTATCAAAGAAAATCAGTGTCTACCGAGTTCACTCGGTTACCAAGAAGAAAAAGTTAGTGTTTACCGAGTTCAGTCGGTCATCGAAGGAAAGATAGTGTTTACCGAGTTCAGTCGGTCATCGAAGAAAAGATAGTGTTTACCGAGTTCAGTTGGTTATCTAAGGTAAAGGATTGTCAGTGTTTACCGAGTTCCCTTGGTCACCGAAAGATTATAGAAAGTTATGGTCACCGAGCACTGTCGGCCCTTGAAGGACTTTTGCAAATCGAGTTTGCTTAATTCAGCCGACTGTTATACTAAATAATGTCAATTTGACTAATCCAAAATCATATAAATAAAAGGTCAAATGTGAAAAATATATATACAGCAGAAAATTTACAGAAGAAAAGAAGGAAAGGTATATGCGAATTTATGAAGGATGTTCAGATATCCTTGAGGAGCAGCAGAGATTTATTCGATTAGAAAGGATCAGAATTATGCAGAACAGAGATCTGTAATTAGTAAGACAGTTGCATTATTATACAGGTCATTTTTCATTGTTACCTTCTTATCATTGTAACACTGAATTCTAAATCTCTTAACCGAGTTGGTTTAGCAACCATATTGTAAATCCTCTAACAAGGTGACAATTCCATTGAATTGTTTTCAAGACCTCTTACCAGGCCACTCCTTGCAGGGTGTTTTAAATCCTCTAACAAGGTCACACCTAACAGTGTGTTTCGTAACCTTTTACCGGGTTGGCTTCTAACCGGGCATCACTTCAGAAAAGTGAAAATCAGTATCTAGATACATTGGTGGTTTTTCCCATATTGGGTTTCCACGTTAAATCTTGTGTCTCTTGTGTTCTTAATTGCTTTCTCAATCATATACATGTGCTGATGAATATCTAAAGATAATATTGATAATACTTTTTGCATCTTCAAAGTTACTGCAATCTATTTACCGAGTGCTAAAACAGATAACAGTGTTAAGATATCCTAAGGGATCTGCAAAGAATTAATTGTGAAGTGTTGTTATGATTGACTGATTCACCCCCCCACCTCTCAGTCACTTCATCCATATTCCATCAATTGGTATCAGAGCCTTTGGTGCTTGCAGGAAGGGTTTCAAGGACCTAAGCTAAAGATCAGGATGTCTTACAAGAGGGAAATTCCAAAGCTCAACAGAGATAACTTTTGAGCATGGCAAGGTCTCATGCGACTTCATCTGGCTTCGATTGGTGATTCAGGATGCAAATACATTGATGAAGAATACACAATTTCTAATGGCGCATTAACTGTTGAAGACATTGCAGATAAAAAGACTCACAACACCATGATGATAGACATTGCATCTGCTCTTAGCTATGAAGAATTTGATGATATTAAAGACTGCACCACTGCATATGAAATTTGGGTGGCACTGAAGAAAATATATGGTGGTGATGCAAATGTGAGAAGAGCCAAAGCAGAAAGCCTAAGAGGACAGTTTGACAAGATGAATATGAAAGAAGATGAAAACATTGCAAAATATGTTGAAAGAATCAAAGCAAGTGTAAGTGCAATTAGAGCTTCTGGAGGAACAATCTCAGATGAGACTGTTATAAGTAAGGTACTCAGAACACTACTCCCTATCTATGCAATAAGAGCATCAGCTATTCAAGAAAGAAGATGTGAAACAAACCACAATATAACTTTGGATGCTTTAGTTGGAAGATTGACAGCTTTTGAATTAGACAACTATGATAACTATGTTCCTAGTTCCAAAAATATTGAATCAGCATTTGAGGCCAAGGTTTCACTAAAGAAGAACAAGAAAATTAAAGAAGTTCAGTCAGAAAGTGAAGAAGAATCAGAAGAAAGTTCTGATAGTGATCTTGAAATTGTAGAAGCATTACTTGCAAAGAAGTAATCTAGAGGGAAAGGTAAATATAAAGGTAAAACTCCTTTAATCTATTTTTCATGTGAAGAAATTGGACATATTGCAGCTAGGTGCCCAAACAAGCAAGTCAAAGAAGAAAAGAGAAGTCACAAGTACTATGGCAAAAAGAATTTCAAATCATACAAGGATAAAGGTAAGAAATCATGTTTTATGGCTAAAGATTCTGATGATAGTGAAGAAGAAATTGTCTTTATTGCTATAAAAGATGAATCTGATGATGATGAAGATAAGATGGCACTTATTTCTCATATAAGCAAAGATGATATATGGATAATAGACAGCGGATGTTCACACCACATGACTGGTGACAAGACAAAATTTGAATATCTAGAAGACTGTGACAATGGTAATGTAAGATTTGGAAACAATGAACCTTGTTGTATAAAAGGAAAAGGAAGAATCTCATTAACCAAAGAACTCATATGTGATAATGCTTACTGGGTTGAAGGACTAAAACATAATCTTTTAAGTGTAGCACAGCTAATCAACACTGGTTTCAAGGTTGAATTCATGAATGGTCAAGCAAGACTGCTGGATGGAAAAGGAAAACTCATTGGATCAGGCAAACAAACAAAAGGTAACTTATTTTATCTTGATCTCAATGAATATTCATGCTTTATTGCTCAAATAGAAGAAAGTTGGCTATGGCACAAAAGGTTATGTCATGTGAATTTTGATAACATGATAAAAATAAGCAAATTCAAGAAGGTTAGAGGCATTCCTACTTTTAAGAAACCTGACACTGGTCTATGTAAGAATTGTCAGATTGGCAAAATGAGTAAAACTAGTTTCAAGAGTAAGAACTATCAGTCTAAAGAAATTTTGGAAATTGTGCATACTGATTTATGTGGACCTATTGGAATACAAAGCTATACTGGAGATAAATTCTTTATTCTTTTCGTTGATGATTATTCTAGAATGATGACTGTTATGTATTTAAGAGAAAAATCAGAAGCATTTGAAAAGTTCAAATGGTACTTAGCAAGAGTAGAAAAAGAAACAGGGAAAAGATTGAAATGCCTAAGATCAGATAGAGGTGGTGAATTCATCTCCCATGATTTTAACAACTTTTGCATTGAAAGAGGAATCAAAAGACAGGTATCAGCTCCTAGAACTCCTGAGCAGAATGGAATAGTAGAAAGAAGAAATAGATCTATTATGGATTGTGCAAGGACTCTAATGATAGAAAAGAACATTGCTATAAAGTACTGGAAGGAAGCTATCAGCACTGCAGTTCATACCTTGAACCGAGTACAACTGAAGAAAGACACATTCAAAACTCCTTATGAATTATGGTATGGCTATAAACCTAATGTAAGTTACATGAAAATATTTGGTAGCAAGTGTTATATCTTAAAAGAATCCAGAGGAAATAAATTTGATGTGAAAAGTGATGAAGGAATATTCCTAGGATATTCTAGCAAAAGCAAGGCATACAAATGTCTGAACTTATCTACTCACAAAGTCATAGAAAGTATACATGTAAAATTTGATGAGTTTGCAGAAAAGACTGAGGAAGTAAGCAAAAGGGAACCTGAGAACTACAGAAGATTCGTTTACATTGAACCTAAAATATTGACAGACACAACTATCAATAAGGAAGCTATATCTACCGAGCCGAGCACAGTTACCGAGTCAAAAACTGAGTCACAGGAAGAAGTTCAAACCGAGTCACAGGAAGAAATTCAGACCGAGTCTCAGCCTGAAGTTACCGAGCAAATATCTACCGAGCCCGAGCAACTTGAAGAAGAGATCCTAGAAGACAACAGCATGAATCATTCAAAAGGAAAGGAACCTATACTAGCCAAATATGTCAGAAGACATCATACACCATACCAAATCATTGGAAACAAATCAGATGGTACTATGACAAGAAGCAAGCTAAAAGGTACATGTCTGCTTACTGATTTTGAACCCAGAAATTTCAAAGATGCATTGGAGAATGAAAGTTGGATTGAAGCAATGAATGAAGAATTAGAAAAAATACAAAAGAACAAAACTTGGACTCTTGTACCTAGACCTAAAGATAAGAATGTAATTGGAACAAAATGGGTATTCAGAAATAAACTGAATGAAGATGGTCAAGTATCTAGAAACAAAGCTAGACTGGTATGTAAAGGTTATTCTCAAGAAGAAGGTATAGATTATGGATAAACTTTTGCTCCTGTTGCAAGATTAGAAGGTGTAAGAACTCTACTTGCTTATGCAGCACACAAAGGATTTAAGGTATATCAGATGGATATAAAATCTGCATTTCTCAATGGAATTCTTGATGAAGAAGTCTACATTGAACAACCTGAAGGTTTTGTTGATCCAGATAAAAGGGACATGGTCTGTAGGTTACACAAAGCATTGTATGGTTTAAAACAAGCTCCTAGAGCATGGTATGAAAGACTCCATAACTATTTGATTCAGATTAATTTCAAAAGAGCTAATGATAACAGCAATCTGTATATTAAAGAAGGACCGAATGACAAAATTGTATTGGCAGAAATATTTGTGGATGATACTATATTTACAGGGAATGAGGATCAGTGCAAAGAATTTTTAGAGAAAATGAACAGAGAATTTGAAATGTCTATGTTTGGCTTAATAAAATTCTTTGTTGGTCTTCAAATTCAGCAAAGCAAGAATGGTATATACATTACTCAATCCAAATACATTAAGGAGATACTTAAGAAGTTTGGTATGGAAGATTCAAAACCAGTTGGTACACCCATGTGTACTGGATTGAAACTTACCAAAAATGATGATTCAAAAGAAGTTGATCAGACCCTATACTGATCTATGATTGGAAAATTGCAGTATGTAGTACATACAAGACCTGATATTGCCTTAGCAGTCGGTATAGTAGCTAGATTCTCAGCAAAACCTAAGGAAAATCACATGATGGCAATCAAAAGAATCTTAAGATACTTAAGAGGAACTGAAGAATATGGTTTGTGGTATAAATTTGGAGGCAATCTAGACTTGAAAGTGTTTACTGATGCTGATTGGGCAGGAAACATTGATGACAGAAAAAGTACAAGTGGTGGAGCATTTTTTCTTGGAAAAAGACTGGTATCCTGGACTAGTAAAAAGCAGAATTGCACATCTCAATCCACAGCTGAAGCAGAATATGTTGCTGCTGCAGTAAACTGTTAAAATATTATTTGGTTTAAACAGCTATTAGAAGGTATGAAGGTTGAAATCAAAGAACCAGTTGTTATATTTTGTGACAATACCAGTGCAATAAACATCTCTAAGAATCCAGTGATGCATTCCAAAACCAAGCACATTGCTATTAAATATCACTTTGTCAGAGAATTGGTGCAGGACAAGGAAATCAGATTAGAATATATTCATACAAAAGAACAGATTACAGACATTTTCACCAAACCATTACCTAAGGATGCATTTATGTATCTAAGAGGTAAGTTAGGGGTCATTCCCCTATCCGAGGCTCACTAAATACAGTTTTAGTGATGCATCAACCAGAACATGATTGAAAATCAACTCATTGATGCAGCATATTAAAGGAATCATTGCATATGAATCAGTACTTGAGGTACATTAACTTTCACCGGTAATATGAGAATTGTCTTTGGCATGTGTTGTCAAAGAGGGAGTGTTTGCTATGTCTTTGATATTACTTCAAGAAATTTTCAATAGTCAGAAGGAAGAATTTTCAGGATACAGGAAGTTTGCTGACAGAGGGAGATTTGAATCTAAACCGAGCTAACTCTTTCAAATTTCTTATGATATGACATATTGTGTTTCCATCAATGCCAAAGAGGGAGATTGTTGGAAACAATTGTCTGAAGGAAATTGCTATTCAATTATGTATTGTCTTTGATGTCACACTATGTCATAGTCCGCAGCAATCAGTTCCTACCGAGCTCAGTCGATCTGCCAAAAAGGAATATTAGTGCGTACCGAGTCCACTCGGTTATCAAAGAAAATCAGTGTCTACCGAGTTCACTCAGTTACCAAGAAGAAAAAGTTAGTGTTTACCGAGTTCAGTCGGTCATCGAAGGAAAGATAGTGTTTACCGAGTTCAGTCGGTCATCGAAGAAAAGATAGTGTTTACCGAGTTCAGTTGGTTATCTAAGGTAAAGGATTGTCGGTGTTTACTGAGTTCCCTCAGTCACCGAAAGATTATAGAAAGTTATGGTCACCGAGCACTGTCAGCCCTTGAAGGACTTTTGCAAATCGAGTTTGCTTAATTCAGCCGACTGTTATACTAAATAATGTCGATTTGACTAATCCAAAATCATATAAATAAAAGGTCAAATGTGAAAAATATATATACAGCAGAAAATTTACAGAAGAAAAGAAGGAAAGGTATATGCGAATTTGTGAAGGATGTTCAGATATCCTTGAGGAGCAGCAGAGATTTATTCGATCAGAAAGGATCAGAATTATGCAGAACAAATATCTATAATCAGCAAGACAGTTGCATTATTATACAAGTCATTTTTCATTGTTACCTTCTTATCATTGTAACAGTGAATTCTAAATCTCTTAACCAAGTTGGTTTAGCAACCATATTGTAAATCCTCTAACAAGGTGACAATTCCATTGAATTGTTTTCAAGACCTCTTACCAGGCCACTCCTTGCAGGGTGTTTTAAATCCTCTAACAAGGTCACACCTAACAGTGTGTTTTGTAACCTTTTACTGGGTTGGCTTCTAAACGGGCATCACTTCAGAAAAGTGAAAATCAGTATCTAGATACATTGGTGGTTTTTCCCATATTGGGTTTCCACGTTAAATCTTGTGTCTCTTGTGTTCTTAATTGCTTTCTCAATCATATACATGTGCTGATGAATATCTAAAGATAATATTGATAATACTTTCTGCATCTCTAAAGTTACTGCAATCTATTTACCGAGTGCTAAAACAGATAACAGTGTTAAGATATCCTAAGGGATCTGCAAAGAATTAATTGTGAAGTGTTTTTATGATTGATTGATTCACCCCCCCCCCCCCTCTCAGTCACTTCATCCATATTCCATCAAAAGAGGCATTAATTTTACTAGGAAATAACTTTGAAAATACCACTAGTAATAAAAAAACTTCTTTCAAGAGGATAACTTATAAGCCTTATTTTTAGCCTTTCACTTTTACAAATACAATAGCTTGAAGAACATTATGAGTAGAGTAAAATTACTTAAACTCAATACACTAGTAATCATTTCTTTAAAATTCTTTCTTTCAACTTAATCTTGAAACTTCAACTTGAACTTCATCTTTCACCAAGCAACAAAACCTGCAACATAAAACTTTTCCACATGGCTATGAAGGCTCACCTCCCAGCCTAGGCCATCTCATGGCCACCCCCAAGCTAGGGGAAACAAGAGATGGATGGATTACAAACAAGAAACACATACATAAACATTCAACCATAAATTGGAAATAAATCATGCACAATTGACTCCCTTCCCAAGCTTTCACAAAGGATTCTAAAATTGAATCCATAGATGGGTGAAGGTGGAAACTTCTCTTATGAAAACACCTATCTTATACCAAAATAATAATTTCAATAAAATCTCACATGCCTTCACAAGGACCTTCCAAACATACAACTCAATTCCATGAGCATCAACACATCCCTTATGACCCCCATACAAACATAAGAAGGCCCTCAAGGATGCACATACATCCAAGTTCTCATACATAAAGAATTCCCAACTAGGCCCTTCACACCAAGTTCTCTTTATATCTTCCCAAGGATGAGGAGTAAACATGCACACCCATAAAAATGAAGCAAAACAAAATGACAAAACAACATTAAAGTCATAAACTCAAATGAAACTACTCAATACAAGATTTACACACAAGATACTACAATTTACAAAATTCACACAAGTTCATATATCTCAATGCACCTTCACAACAATTACATGATAGAGTCACCAATCTATCTCCTAAGCAATGACAAATTAGAAGGTTGTAGAAGAGATTCCCTTGACTCCTAGCTTGCTTCCCTTCTCCAATCTATTACAAAGATCTCTAGTCCTCCTCTGACTCCACAATTCTAACATAGACAGATTATGAAATCTAATTCCTAAGCCTCTATCCCCTAAAGAAACTCAAAAATTCCTCTCATATTCCCTCTTCCCAAAACAAATTAGGTTTCTAGATACTAGATAAAATGACACTTGCCCTTGCTATAGAAATGGGATGAAATTCAATAGATGGGAAAGTGAGGCAACCTAGAGAACATTACCATTTTCGTCATAACCAAAGATGGCCCATTTAGAGAGACAAAATAGAGGCCTAGGGAAGTGTAAATTGTAGAAATAGGCCCCCTAACACATGTAGTAGCCTTAGGGAAATAAAACCCAACCTTAACTACACCCTGGGACTCCATAGTACCCCTTACAAACCCCAGTTAAACTTGCATCCGAAAATGGAATATTGATAACATAAATCTCAGTTCTCTAAACCACCTACCTAGCCTAGGGATACACAAGACCAAACTAAGGAAAGGGTGGGGTCCATATTCCACTCAAGCATGTCATCTCATCACAATGGTGTCAAGTGACACCTCATATAAGTACACATTACATAACACACTTGGCATGTTTAGTGGAAAAATTACATTTATATTTTCAGAAAATGAAATTTACTTCTAATAATACATTTAAAAACATTAACAACCACACACACACATGCATCACATTTATGACTAAAAAATTATGTTACAACAAGGTCATTCTCTTCTTAGAGCCGACCTTGGTTTCAAAGTGATTGCACTTAGATCCATTCTTATTTCCCCAAATTTACAACCATGGCCATATTCCTGCACACTCAATTCTAATGTCAGTACCTCATAAAATCTTTGTATTAATAATCATTTTGAAAATAAAACAATAACATCTAAACTTGACAAATATAAGTAATTGCATTTCATGAATCATTACATAATCCACATTATACCCTAATTCTTCAAGCATCGAATTATCAATTCAATTTTCACATAGGCATGTAATCCTAAGTTAATCATTGAACCATGATACCATCAGAATTTACTATTCTGTAAGATAACGTAACAAATGTAGAATATAGAATTCATATATCATAGATAAGAATGGAACCAAAATGAGCATATAAAGAGTACGACTAACATCATTATCATATAAATCTATAACAATCATCTCATATGATCTAATGATAGAAATCATAATCCAAAATAGGTCAAATGTCTCTAATCAAAGTATCATCTAGATGAATCAAATCTCAAAACAACTATCGAACTAAGGTGGGTCAGGGTAGGACCTCACATATTTTCATAGTAACATTGTTTAGATCTCCTACAATTAAAATTCTTCATATACTTCTTAACTCTCTTAGGACATTTAGATGCAAAATGACCAAATTCTTAACAAGTCCAACATTTAAAAAAATTCTTACTGTCTGGTTCTCTTTCTAGAAGCAAGTAAATACCTTCTTCAATCTTTCCTGTCTTCTTCATTTCTAGATCTGCTATTGCTAGCATAATCTCTACTTACAATGATGCTTCTTGACAAAGTAGGGGAAACACTAAGTGCACTGAATGCCGTCTCCATTCTAGGTAAGTCTCTTGATAGCCTCAGGTTCATCTCTACTACTTACAATCTTCCAAGAAGAGCTTCTCTGATAAATTTTGTAGTGCAAGGTATAACTTGTTTAATCATCTGTGTTGTCTACTTAAATTCAGGAGTCAATGTCCTCACAATTTTCTATATCACTTCATTCTCTATCTTGGTTCCTATACAAGATCAACAATCTCTGAAATTCTACCAATATAGCTTCTAACAGATTCATCTTCCATCATTCTTATATCTTCAAATACACATGTCTAATTATGTAATTAGACTTTCTTTGCATGTTCATCACCTTCAAAAGTAGATTGTAAGGATAACCAAATTTCATGAGATGTTTTTAGATATTTTACGTGACTATACTCATCTTCTGGAAGGGATAAAAAGAGTGCTTCTATGGCAAGTATGTTATAAATGAATAGATCTCTTTCCTCATTAGTACATTCTTCAATCTTATCCTCATCAATGGTAGTCTACTAATTCTTTGCAATTAACCAATAACCTAGTCCTAAAAAAAGTAAATGTGTCTTCATCTTTTCTTTCCACTTATCAAAATTTACTCCATCAAACTTAGGGCTTTCTTTCCTGAAATGATTTTCCATGGATCTCCTTAAGTTGTTAAACTTTTCCTTCAAGGACCTACTGCTCTGATATCAATTGTTAGAAAGTAAAGTCCACCAAGATAACTAAGAGGGGGCGGGGGTGAATTAGTTATCGAATAAATACAACTTTTATCAACTTCAATAGATTTTAACCATGTAAGCAATGTAATAAACAACCATAGAAAGATATACATGCACAATAACACAATGACACAAGATATGTTGACTAGGGAACGTCTTGATCAAAGAGTAAACCCCGATGGGATGATGCCCATAGAAGATGAACTACTATGAAAGTTCCTTGTGAGAGGATAGAATCTATTAGGAGTCTTATGAAATACATTTAGTACATATGAATCTTAATTAGGAGACTTTGAATACCTGCTAAAAGATTCTAGCTCTGTTAGAAGTTATGGAAGATAGAAGGACCCACTGCCCGAACAGCTTCAGGTGTAAGATCACTAAACACATTGTCCAACTGATCTTTGTATTACTCAATAGAATAATAAGAAAATATTACTGATCTCAACAATTCAATACTCCTTCTCTGACTGTGCCAAATCACGCCAACTTTTTCTTCAGATCTCAATATCAGATCTCTAAACTTTGCATATCCTCTTCCAACAAGTATTGCACAGTTTCATAAATCACTTTCAAATACAATGCACAACTTCTATATTCACATATTACAACAAGGAAAACATTCCTTCCTTTATACCATACTCAAGTAATTACAAATGAGTCGGCATACAAATTACAAAATAAAAGTTTCAACATGTTACATAAAAATTACACAAAATTGTCAGCTTCCAATTAAGGTGATTCTTCACTCATGAGACCTTAGATCTCATGCTCATGTCTACATCACTAAAATCATGTCTTAAACTACCTCATAACTATGCATTATTATATTCAATCTCTATTAGGAGATATCATCTGATTTCCACAAACCGCTACTCAGGAACACTGCATGAATACTGCTTCGACTGATTTCCTCATAACTATCATGAATAAATGAATTTCCATCTACGCTCTTAACTAAAATCTTATATAAAATTATAGAGTAAGTCCTAAAATCCACATATCTTCATCTTCAATATCCCAAGTGCACTAACTCTAACACTATGTGCTTCTCTGCTAATCTCTAGTAGATCACTGTGTTGACATCAATGAAAATCATAGTCATGAATGCAACAACAACTACTACAAAATGGTTGTGAATACTCCCCCATAGGATATATTGAGAATTTATTCCCAATAGATCTTTCTTATGATGTCTTCTCACATAGCATGCTAATGTAGGCTCTTGTCTTCTTTCTTCTTGTTGTTGTTCTTCAGGTTCATCTTGTATTGTTGCTTCCTCTTCTAATTGCTTGACAATTTGCTCCTAATTCTCCACATCTTCTTGCTGTGACTCGACAAGTTCTTAATGTTGCTCAACAATTTTGTTCTATGTTCCATATAAATTATTGGCCTTTCCTTCTTCTATGTATATGAATGATCTATAATCTTCAAGTTCCTAGTTACATTCAATTTCATTCTTTTCTATATATTCATCAACTCTAACATTTTCAATTTCCGCAACTTTGCTAGTGTTAGAATTCAAACACTTATAATCTTTTCTCTAAGTGGAATAACCTAGGAATATTCCTTCATCACTTTTAGCATCAAGTTTTCTATTTCTATTGTCCTTCAGTATATAATATTTTCTTCCAAAAAATTTAAAGTATTTCACATTAGGTAAATAACCATGCCATAACTTAAAAGGCGTAGCATTTGTACATTTCTTGATTTGTACACGATTCAAGGTATAGAAAAATTTAATTACAACTTCTCTCAAATACTTTTGTGCAACATTGTTCTTTGTCATAAATGTTCTAGAACAATCCATGATTGATCTATTTCTTTTCCATACTATACCATTATGTGGATGGGTCCTTGGTGAATAAATTTGGCTCTTTATTCCTCTATCATTAAAGAAAATGTTGAAGTCATTAGATATGAACTTTCCTCCTTTGTGAGATCTTAGACATTTCAATATCTTACCTATTTCTTTCTCAACATTTTCCAAATACAACTTAAATAACTGAAAGGCCTTCAAGTTTTCTTTAAGAAACATCATAGTCATCATTCTAGAGTAATCACAAACAAACAAAATGAAATATTTATCACTATAGTATCTTTGTACTCCAATAGGTCCACATAGGTTATTATGAACCAATTCCAAAATATCATTAGAAGTATATGTTTTCCTCTTGAAAGTAGACTTTGTCATTTTGCTTAATTGACATTCCTTACACATCACATTATTAGGTTTCTTCAATTTTGGTAACCCTCTTACTCTCTTCATCTTACTAATATTTACCAAATGATCAAAGTTCACATGACACAACCTCTTATTCCATAACCATACATCATCAAACTATTCAAAGAAAGATGTCTCATCACATAGTTCTAGATAGAACAAATTACCTCTTATTTGTTCTCCACTTCTAATTAGTTCACCAATGGAATCAACTATCTTAGACTTTATCTAATGGAATTCAACTCAGTAGCCAAAAATGTTCAGTTGTGCAACACTCAACAAATCATTCAATCTTATTGATCATTTTCCCTTCTCAAGACATGGTGCATCATTACCAAACTTAACACTACTACCTTTGTAATGATTTAAGGTTTCAAACTTGCTTATATCACCAATCATGTAATGTGAGAAACCACTATTAACTATCCATCTATCACCTTTACTCACATATGAAATTAGTGCAATTTTCTCATCATCATCATAATCATCTTTCACAACAACAAAAAAAACTTCTAGATCACAATCATCAGATTCAACAGATTTACTCTCAATTAATTATTAAACAATATAAAAATACTTCTTACCTTTATCCTTGTAGTCCTTATACCTATTGTGATCTCTTCCATCCCTTTTGTCTTTATACTTTATTTCTCTTCTTTCATCCTTTTGATTCTTATCAAGGCATCTTACTGCAATATGACCAACTTTGTTACATGAAAAATATATTATAGAAAGTTTACCTTTTAATTTTACTTTTCCTCACGGTAGTCTTCTAGCCATTACTACCTCAAGCTCATCAATATCATTATCAAAAGTGTCATTTCCACTTCTCACACATCTTTTATTTTCTTTCTTTGACATATGAAGAACCATTTGAGATTTGAATGCAGATTCATTATTATGAGTAGGAAAATTATCAAAGTTTGATGATTATAGGATATAATAACCTAACCAGAATAACCTTGGACAAAATAGTTCAACCAAAATAACCCAAGGACAAAATAACATAGGGTCATAATAACCCAATCCATAATAACCCACAATCAAACTAACCCATGGACAAAATAACCCAAGAACATTATAGAGAAAGGAGATTGTAGAAGTTTTTTGAATGCATTGATCACATATATCTGAGCCACAAAAGCTAATGCAACAAGTTTTTTGATCTCAAATAAAAATACTTCATTGAAACTGTAATGTATTTGTAGACCTTCTTCTTGAACTTTCCTCCATAAGAATTGAGAGAAAAATATAAAAAGCATCCCCTAATAGTGAGATTTGGAAAAAATTTAGAAATAGCTCCCTTGAAACCTAGTTGAAAATCATTAAGTATAGTTTTTGAGTTTAGATCAGGTTGGAGTTCATAAGAATATAGATGAATGGAAATATTGCATCATTTTTCAGGTCATGAATTGTGTAGAAGTACTAAAAAATACTTGGTATTATTTTAAATATACCATCACTAAACCCATTTTTAGATTCTTTTAGTAATTACAAATTTTGATAGTGATGATTATAAAAAAATGATCCTCATCATTACTCTCATGAAAAAGAAACTTTTCCCCTCTATTAGTAATTATATATTCAATTGGTAAGCTAATATCTCTTGATGTATGAGGATTTGGTGGTGGTACTTCAAATCTTATTCTTTTCCTTTGATTCATTTTGGATAATGCATTGGTTGATTGTATTTCTCCTGCTATTGGTAATGAAATATTACAACATGTAGTAGAAATAATATTTCTTGTAGAGTCTTGAGTCAAGAACTCCATGTTTTTCAATTCATTCAACTTTTGTTTTGAAAATGTGTTAGGGATTTTTCTTGTATCCTTTTATTGTAAAAGAGAAAATGAAAACTAGACTTGGGGCAATAGTACATTTGAGACCTTTTTCTGATAGCTTGTCATCAGAATTTTGACAATATCACATTGATCAAGAGACACCACCCATTGTTGCAATTTTGTAGTCAAAATCACTGACAACTATGATAAGAGCCGTAATTACAATGACTATGGTCATCACAATATGCATCTGAAGAGGGCCTTCCAAAATGGTGAACATGCCATTTTTTTATTTGTTTATATATATATATATATATATATATATATATATATATATATATATATATATATATATATATATATATATATATATATATATATATATGTTGTATGTTGAGTGAGACCTTAAATTATTGAGCTTCTCTTTGTTTTGAAAATAGTTTAACATTCTCTACTTAACAGGGCCAACCATGTGAAGGCGGAAGCTGATTTGGCCCCTCCTAGGAGCCTCTTATGACCGTTTATGATATTGTAAGATGTCTAAGATGTATTCTGAGGGATCGTAAAGGGACATAAAGGGTCATAAGGGGTCTTGGGACACAATAGAGAAGAAACATTAATGTAGGCATCATGTTCACAATTTTGTGGAGACAACATAATTGAGTGGTATACCCATATGATGCAACACAACCACTACTCCTCTAGTTCTAAGTTGACACTACAAGATCCAAAAACCATAGATAAAGAATAAATTTAGAGAGAAAAGGAGGAGGGCCATAATGACTAAAATAATATAGGGACCTAGTATTATTTTGGTCCTTACGACCCTCCTCTATTCTATGAATTTATTCCATATCTATGGTTTTTGGATCCCGCAGTGACAACTTGGAACCAGAGGAGTAGTGGTTGTGATGCATCATCTTGGTATACCATTCAATTATGTTGTGTCTCCAAACAATTGTGACCATGATATCTACATTTATGTTTTTCAGCTCTTGTGATATCTACATTTATGTTTCTCAATTGTCATGTTTATGTGCATGTTTCTTTATGTGTTTGGCTTCTCTCCCTTGCATCCAAAATAAGATTTTCCTGCTCTAAATTGAGAATGTACGTGCAACACAACCAGAATATGCATAGATAACAAGTGGAGCTAAGAAGACTCACCATGTTTATTATTTTTTAATATGTGAAAATTACAATGTTTGTAATGGTCTATCACTTAAAATACCTAATTAAAGACCTCTATGATAAAAAATGCAAACTTGTTGTCCTTCAGCTCCACCTGATATCATATGCATATGAATTGACATTGCATATTGAGCTAGGCACCTCCTTCTACATTGCATGAAACCAAGAGTTTGTCACAGTTAACATCTAAAACCATTATTGAACATTTGTTATAATTAAAAACTACATTAATACTTATTGTATAAGTCAGAACTAGGATATGTGTAGGATCATGGTATGCCAAAAAGTGGTGATGTGAAAAAGAAGTCATGATTGATAGACTCTTTGAAAACCAACTATAACTTTCAAACAATATAACAAGTTTTAAATATTAAATATACATCACATTCTATGCTTCACCTAATACAATAATAATAAACAATTCTTTCAATTTTATGAAGTTTAGACTAAGCTAATAAGGTGGTCAGACATGAGAGTTTTTATATTCAGGAAAATTTGTACTGTAAAAATCATAATTAATTATTTACTTGGAAAAAATATTAAAAAATATCACATTTGGACACGAGTCTACTACTTTTATCTAGAATCTTATTAAAAAAATTATCATTTAATTTTGTCAAACATACACCTACTTTTTATCTTTCTAGTCCTGATTAATAGACTTATTGAACAATAGCTATAACTTTTAAACTGTTTAACATTTTTGAAATCCAAAACATGTGTCACATTCTATGCTTTTCCTACTATAAAAAAAATAAAAAAAATTCAATTTGATAAATTTTAGACTAATTTAATGTGGTCAGACATGAGAGCTTTTTTATTCTGTAAAAGTTGTAGAAGAAAAATCATAATTAATTATTTACTTGGAAAAAAATTTAAAAATATATGTGTCACATCTCAACATGAGTCTACTACTTATATCTAGAATCTTGTAAAAAAATATTATCATTTGATTATGTATAAGGTGGTCACACATACACTTCTTATTTTTTTCCTAAAATTTGTGTTCTACTACATTGAAATTTGAAATTTTCAAGATATAGAATAATTATTTTTAACAAAAGGCCTAGTATCTTAGAAACTAAATTCAATTTTCTATAGATTATCTTCTTACATTTTTTTGATATAATATTTATAACTCATTCAAATTTTTATGTCAACTTTCCTAAACCCGATTTCCTCAAATTTTATTGCCACTTAAGGGTCTAGTTTGGCATACCATGATCCTGCACATACCCACCAAGTGAATCACCAAATGGATGATGGTTATTGATGTTGAATATTTGAAAATGATGATTGATCCAATTTAGATTGGTAAATGATTTTCAAATCTTCTTCATAATCATCATCAACATGGCCAATTTTGCAAAACTAATTTTCTAGAATTTTGGTGGAAGAAGGATGATTTGTTTGCAATGTGTAGATACTGACACTAAACAACTATTTTGTCAACTCCAATTTTCTCAACCAAAAGGGACATTTATCATAGTCATAGAAACATCATTATTTTTAAATGGAATACACCAAGGAGTACCATTAGAAATATTGACCATTTACAATCATGAAAATTGAACAAACAAATAGCTCATTTTTTATTAGCATGTGTAGTCTCTATGTATATGAAAAATCAATGAAATATCAAGATAAAATAAAATAGTGAACAAAAATTCAAATCCAAGGCCTAATTTATCAAGAGCAATGAACATTAGGATGAAAGAAAAATTATTAGGACTATAGAAAAATCATTAAGACTAGAAAATCAAGTTCTAGAAATCCATGGTTCTAATGCTTTTCCATTACAAAAATTGGGCATTCATCATTTGGTATATCAATAGGTGAAAAATATGTAGATTTGACCAAGAACCACTGGGAATGACCCAACAGGGAATGGACTTGTGATGATTTTCACAATAGTACATGTGTTGCTGGGTCAGCTCGTAGTACTTCTTAGGAACATCTGCATATTGATCACCTATGCATATGAGGTGGCTCTAATGGAAAGAAATAAAAAAAAATCATTAGAACTTTAGAAAAATCATTAAGACTAGAAAATCAAGTTCTAGAAATAGACGGTTCTGATGCTTTTCCATTACAATGATTGAACATTCATCATTTGGTACTTCTTGGTGTATTCTATTTAAGTATGTCAGACACAAAGTATTCCATTTAGATATGTTCAAAATTTTTCCACTAATGATTTGGGGAATGCAATCATGCAAATTATTCTCTAATCACACAAGTACCAATTAGCATCCCTTGTCCATGTCCATATTCTCTAAACATGTATGGAAACATATGGTACATATTACAACAATTTCCATTACAATAATTGAGCATTCATCTTATTAATTAGCATTCACTAATATGCATTCATTAAAATTCATAAGACTCATTAATTAGCATTAATTAACACATCATAACTTTCATTAACACATAACATTAAAACATCGAGACATAACCATCAGTCATTATCAAATAAGTTGCATAAATGAGAATCATTTCTTTTTTGACTTTTTTGTTTTTTCTTCTTTGCTATATTTTTGTAGAGGCATATCCATGTTGACATTGTCATTTTTTCTTGGTTATGCACATGATCTCCCTGTCCTTTGCAAAGGGAGGTCCTCAGCAATTATAATAAAAGGGTTTAATTAAAACATATTATCATTATTGTTACAAGCATTTTAGTACTTTAAAAAACATAAACGTGACGGTCTTTACCTTGTCTAGCCACATCATCTTGTCCGACGGCTTGAACCTCAACACACTCATCGGGAACAACCTCTACATCCCTTGCAAGTTCAATACAAAATGTTTTATTAATCTAAACACATTATAATTATACTTTTATTACTATGCAAAATTCAATTTAACATGTTTACTTGTATCAAATATTCAATAATCAAAATTTGAATAGAAAATGTATACCTTGAGTACTACAATTCACATTTGAATTGACACCTCCATCATGCTCGGATGGTGCAGTATCATGATCGACAGGCTACGTTCTAATGTAAATAATTAGTGCATTTATTGACAATATATACATATAAATACAAGAAAAATACTCAGAAATGTTAATCATTTAGTTTAATACATATAAATATATTCATTTTAAAGTTTTAAACAAATATATAATATTTATTTCCATACTTAAAACAAATATATTCACTTTATGTTGGAACTTAACTTCAAATACAGTAATTGGTAAAGGATTCAAGTTGAAATAAAAATCAATTGGCTTATTTACCTGATTGACAGATCCAATAGAAGAACCTTGTGCACTCATTGCGTAGAATCATTCAGCCATGACAATATAGCCTTGTTTGTAGCCTATTTTCTTGTCCTCTTATGTAATACATTTTTTGAACTCCATGGCCTACATTTTTCCTTGGTATCATGAATTTTTATTGTAGTGAATTTCATCATAACTAAATTGATTACAATTTATAAATATTTTCATATGATTTTTCATTTACTAATACTTAAAACTTGTGTAACAAGCTTTGAATATCCACTTGAACCAAGCTTGTGTTGCTCTTGCTTTTGTTTTCTTGCTTCTGTTGCCTTTGATGTATCATGAAACCTATGTGATGTTTGAAATATTTTAGATCACATAAGTAAAAAGAGTAAATAGAACATAATTTCATTATTAAAATTATCACGTAACTTCTTTCCTTAGGTGATAGTATTTGTCCACTATGTCTTGCATTTCTTTCAAGTGAATCCTTTTTAATATTCTCCCACTCATTAATAGGAATATAGGGAGGCCACTAATAATAAGGGTTGCATTCTATTTGGGACTTGTAGTTGTCTGTAATATACTTCAAAACTTGGTATGCTTTGTCAAGGAGTTTAAGTCTTTCAAAGATGGTGGGTCCAAAAAGTGTTGTCATAGAATCAATGAGTTTATCCTTTAACCCTTCATACTATAATTGCCACCTTTTAAGAAAAAAAATTGTTAGATTCATAAATGAATTGAAGCTAACTTTTAATATACTTGAAGAAAGGGATGAAATGAAATATGATCTTGCAATGAAATCAAAAAATGATACCATGTGCATATGGTCAGCAGGAAAATATGCAAACATTCATCATTAAGTTTCTCATAAAATAGATTATTCACTAAAAAATAATAACAAGTTTATTATAATTAGTTATTGCAAGGGACTACATAGGGGGTTACTGCATTACATTATGATTATTATATTGTATAGTAAAAGAAAGGATCAATCATTAAAGTATAGGTGTGGAAGCTGGGCTACTCTAAAGGGAAGTCCATCTTCATTTCTCACAAGTAATTGATCACAATTCTCTATTGTTCTCATACATCTAACACGAGTACATCAGGGAATTTCCTCATTGCCTCCTACATAAAATGAATTTGATATTACAAAATACCCACTAAGAAATAATAGTTCAAGTCAAATAAACACATGATAAATGAGAGAGAAAAAGAGGAATCTACTTACCAATAATAGACATTACCATTGCATTTGTGGCCATGCTACATGTTGCTGACATTGTAGGCAGGAGTACCTCTTTAGTTTTGATCCTCATAGAAGGTGACATACTCAACATAGGATCAATAGTAGATTCTATAAAATAAGATTGTTAGAGCATAAAAAAATATGGAAAACTATGGACAAGATGGAGGATAGAACATGAAATGTACTTGAACCACCTAAGGCATTGCCCTTTAATTTTTTTAGCATCCTTTGTAAAAAGATCACATATATATTTTAGGTAATGACATAAATAAAAGAGTATATTATAAAAATCATTATTGAACTTTTGTTATAATTAAAAACTACATTAATACTTACTGTATAATTTCAAACACTGTGAATCAACACATCCTCTCTCATATCTATTTGAGGAGCGTGAGGTTGAATATCTTCCAATCGAGCTAACTCTTTTGATATTGCATGAAGCACCTTATGTAGTACAAGAATAGGATCATCATATAATAAAAAATCAACGTTGAATGGATCCTGATCATCTTGTGGCTCCTCATGGACTACTTGTGATGCAGGAGCATCTTGGGTCCTTGGCAATCCTATGTCACTAAAAATATGTTTGTAGTTTTCTATGTTGCTCAGTTTCTTCTTTGACAGAGTTGGTTGGTTTCCTTTGGTTACCGAGTGTGGTTAGTTATCTTCTGGATGGTTGGTTGTTTCACTAGTGTGCGATGTTGCTTGTCTATTTCTCGGTCATCCTTTCTTACTGAGTAGTTTATTTTGAGTTCCTGTTGGGCTGACTTGTGCATTTATTTTGGGTCACAAATTTAATGTTGGAATCCATCATTGGGAAGCATGTGTTCCCAGATCTAACCCTTCCTTCCATTGATTATGGATTTGAAGGCTGACTCAGTTTGATACACTCTTGTATAAATGTAGTTGTTCAGTTTGAGTTTGGGGGATAGTTTTTGGTAGTAGATAGAAGGAGATATTGAGATTCTGGTGGATCCTTGCATGTTTGAGGACTTTTGTAATTCATTGTAATATCAGGCCATAATCGGGAAGGCCCTATAGCCCAACATGTATGACTCTATTTGATGAAAATATATGAAAGACTCTATATTCTCTCTCTCACTGTTGTGTGTTTTTGCTTCTACATGTTGTTGAGCAGACTGGATCATTAGGGTGCTCCATCCTTTGGCACCTTTTGTTCCTTTCCTTTTGTGAGGTGGTATCAGAGTAAGGTGAGATCTTGATCTAGGTCTATAGATCTAGGTTTTCTAGTTCCTCTTGAAGCCCTAGTTGATTGTTATGGGGTAGCAGATTACGATTTGACCTATAATTGTAGAGGTTTGTCAAGATGGTTCATGGGAGGTGAGATGTAGTTCTAGGATTGGTAGATATGCTAAGGTAGATTTTTGCAAGGTTAGAAGTTGTTGAAATAGCCCAAAGAAGAGGCAGACATCTTGAAGATGTTAGTGATGATGAAGTTGAGGAAGAACAAGGAAATGAAGAACCTGCACCTACAATGGATCAGGGTGAGGAAATATTTTTGAAGGCTTTGACAAGTTTGAAGTCTACACCACAAATCAATCCTCCTGAGTATGGTGGAAAATTAGATTCTGATGAATTGGTGGACTATATCCCTAAAATAAAAAATTATTTTGAGTATGAAAACATTCTTGAAGACAAGAAGGTGAAGATTGCAAGTACAAAGTTGAAAAGCCATGCATCCTTATGGTGGGAACATCTACAATTAGATCAGAAGAAGAAAGGAAAAGACAAAATCAAGGTATGGAATAAGATGGTCAATAAATTGATAGAAAATTTCTTACCTTCTAATTATCTAATTAACCTAGTTAGGCAAATGCAAAGTTTGAAGTAGAAAGATAGCTTGGTAAAAGAATATACTGAGTAATTCTCTAGATTAGATATCAAATCTAGACATGATGAAGATGATGTGGAAATAATTGGTAGATACCTAAATGGTATGAGAGTTTCCATCGAAAAGGAGATCAACCTACTTAAGTTGGAGAGAATTAAAGAGGCTTATCAATTTTCTTTGAAAGTTGAGGAGAAATTGAAGAAGAGACATGAGAAAAGATAGAGAGGTTGAGGTGGTAGATTCCCTAGAGGAAGAGGTCGATCCTATGGTGAAAATAGTAGATTTGAACTTGAAAAGACAAATTTGGACAAAGGCAAGACCGAGTGGAAAGATGAAAATTCATCCAAAGGAAGAGGTGATAACTACCAAGGTGGTTATAGCATAGGAAGCTTCCAAGCAACTTGTTATAATTGTGGAGAAGAAGGACATAGATCATTTGAAGGCATAGAAGTAAGTAAGAAGGCTAGTAGTAGTAGAAATGCATTAGAGCAAGAAGAATCATCTAATGAACTAGAGAAGGAAAGTAATTGGATGCTAATGAGAGCACTATGGAATGAAAGTAAAAAGGAAGATTTGGTAAGGAAAAGTTTGTTCAAGACCAGATGTAGAGTTTTTGATAAAGTTTAAAAGGTAATCATTGACAGCGGTAGCTCAAAGAATCTGGCATCTAAGGAAATGGTCACTAAATTGTAGTTGAAAAGGTTGGAACATCCAAAGCCCTATCAAATTTCATGGATCAAACATGAGAACACACTCCTGGTAAGTGAAAAATGTTATGTGAATTTGAATATTGGAAAGTACTATAATAAGGTGTTATGTGACATCATGCCTATGGATTGTTTCCATATTTTGTTAGGTAGACCTTGGCAATATGATATACATGCTATATATGATGAGAGATTGCATAAGTATATTATTATAGCTGATGGAAATAAACAAATCTTGTTACCTTTGATGGAATAATCTGCTAGTAATGTTTGCACATATGTGAAAGTTTGTTTGATGGAAGGAAGAAAGTTTGTTAAACATTTGAAAAAGAATGATGTTTGTTTTTTTGTTATTCCTAACAAACTGAGTAAGAAGACCAAGGATAGTGTTCCTAAAGAGATTGATAAGTTACTCACCCAATACAGTGAAATCATTTCTGATAATTACCTAATGGTTTGCCACCGAAGAGAAGCATTGATCATTGTATGGATCTAATCCCTAGAGCTAGTTTACTAAATAAGGCACCTCATCGGTTAACACCTACCGACAATCAGGAATTGAACTGACAAATTCAAGAGTTGCTGGAGAAAGGTTTGATTAGAGAAATTTTGAGTCCTTATGCAGTAACTTTTATATTAGCATTCAAGAAGAATGGTGAATGGTGAATGTGTACTGATTCTAGAGGAATCAATAAGATAACAATGAAGTATAGGTTTCCTATACCAAGAATGGATGACATAATGGATAGTTTGATTGGAGAAAAGTATTTTAGCAAAATTGATTTGAAAATTGGATATCATCAAATTAGAATCAAAGAAGGTGATGAATGGAAGACTACTTTTGGGACAAAAGAAGGTTTTTATGAGTGGTTGGTTATGCCCTTTCGTTTAACTAATGTATCGAGTATTTTTATGAGGTTAGTGAATGAAGTTCTAAATAAATTCTTGGGTAAGTTTGTGATTGTATATCTTGATGACATTCTGATATTTAGTAAAACTAGAGAAGAACATTTGTTGCATGTTAGACAAGTTTTATAGAGATGGAAAAAGGAAAAGTTACTGATAAATCTAAAAAACTGTTCATTCATGAAGGAAGAGATTGTGTAGTTGGGATTTTTTATTTCAGCTAATGGTTTGAAGATGGATCCTGAAAAGGTTGAAGATATTCTAAATTGACCTACACCTGAAAATGCTAGTGAGGTAACATCATTTCATGGACTAGCAAGTTTTTACATAAAGTTCATTAGAAATTTTAGTGCAATTTGCAATGCTATGACTGAGACTATGAGAGGAGATAAAAAAGTATTCAAGTGGACACATTGAGCTGATAAAAGTTTTGAGACTCTGAAGCAGAAGGTTGATAAATTACCTATTTTGGCATTGCATGATTTCAGTAAAGTATTTCAAGTAGAATGTGATGCAAGTGGTAGTGCAATTGGAGTTATGTTGAGTCAAGTAGGTAAACCTGTTGCTTTCTTTAGTGAGAAATTGAAAGATTCTAGAAGGAAATATTCTATGTATGATCAAGAACTCTATGCTATTGTTCAAGCACTAAAGAAATGTAGACATTATTTGATGCTGAGTGAATTTGTGTTATATACTGATCATAAGGCTTTACAATATTTGGGTAGTCAGAATAAGTTGAATTAGAGACATATGAAATGGGTTGATTATTTGTAGACTTACACATTTGTGATAAAACATAAGAGTAGAGTCACTAAATGAGTTGTTGATTCACTGAATAGAAGATCTTTGATGACCAAGATGAAAATTCAAGTTCTTGGTTTTGATGAGATGAAAGATTCTTAAGAGGATGATCCTGATTTTTATAAGCCATGGAGAAAGTGCAGAGAACCTATACAAGATCAACAAGCTACTAAATGGGATGAATATTTTATTCAGGAAGGTATGTTGTTTAAATGTATTCAGTTGTGTATACTGAGAATAATAATGAGAAATAATTTGATAAAGGAGAAACATAGTATGGGTTTGGCTAGATATTTTGGTATTGATAAAACATGGAATTTGCTTAAGGAGAAGTAATTTTTGCCTCAATTGTATAAAGACATTCAAAAATTTGTGAAAAGTTATGGAATTTGTCAAGTTGCAAAAGGAGTAAGTCAGAATACTAGTTTGTATATACCGATTTTTGTACTTGAGAAACCTTGGATTGACATTAGTATGGATTTTGTTCTTGGCTTACCAAAGATAGTAAGGGGTAATGATTCTATATTTGTTATTGTGGATAGATTTTCTAAGATGGGACATTTCATACCGTGTAGAAAGACATCAAATGCAGTACATGTAGCAGATCTTTTCTTTAAGGAAATTGTGAGATCGCATGGGTTACCAACAAGTATTATCTCTGATGGAGATAGTAAATTTGTTGGATATTTTTGGAAGGCCCTTTGTAAAAATTTTGGCACTAAGTTGAAATATAGTTCTACATTTCACCCACAAACCAATGGATGGATTGAAGTTGTGAATAGAAGTTTGGGTAATCTTTTGAGATGCTTAGTTGGAGACACACCGAGTAGTTGGGATTTTGTGTTAGAACAAACAATTGCATACAATAATTTAGTGAGTAGGAGTACTCAAAAGAGACCATTTGAGATTTTCAATGGCACGCAACCAAGAGGTATATCTGATTTGAGAGACATTGATGATGAGAGTAAGAGGAGTGTTGAAGGAGTGAAATTTGCTAAGCACATGAAGACATTGCATGAAGATGTGAAACTAAAGCTGGAAGAGAGTAATAAAAAATACAAAGATGGAGTTGATAGATCAAGAAGACATAAGAATTTTGATGTTGGTGATGAAGTGATGGTTCATTTGAAGAAAAGTTAGTTTCCTATTGGCACATATGGGAAGTTGAAAATGAAGAAGTTTGGACCTTGCAAGATTTTGAAGAAATTTGATAGTCGAAATGCATATGAGATTGAGTTACTTGATGACATGGACATATCACCTATTTTCAACATTTTTGATCTATATGAGTATCATGAACTTGACAAAGAAATGATGGTACCGAAAAGGTATCCTAAGAAGCAGAATGAAGAAGTGGAGAAGATTTTGAAGGAAAGAGTTGGCAAGAGCACAAGAGGAAAATAGTATAAGGAATATCTGGTAAAGTAGAAGAATAGACCGATGGAAGACAGTTCATAGATTTCATAGTATGAGTTGGATGCAGCTCTGATTATACTTGCTAAATAATTCAGAGAATCATTTCAAAATAACCCCAGGTGTTTGATGCAGGAGCATCTTGAGTCCTTGGCAATCTTGTGTCACCAAAAATATGTTTGGAATTTTTTGTGTTCCTTGGTTTCTTCTTTGACCGAGTTGGTCAATTTCCTTTTGTTACCAAGTGTGGTCAGTTATTTCATGGGTGGTCGGTTGTTTCACTAGCACTTGGCTTTGCTTGTTTGTTACTCGGTCATGCCTATTTATCGAGTAGTTTATTTTGAGTTCCTATTTGGATGACTTGTGCATTTATTTTGGGTCATAGATTTAATGTTTGAATCCATCATTGGGAAGCATGTGGTCCCAGATTTGACTATTCCTTTCATTGATTGTGGATCTGAAGGTGGACTCAGTTTGATATACTCTTGTATAAATGTAGTTGTTGGGTTTGAGTTTGGGGGATAGTTTTTGGTAGTAGATAGAAGTAGATATTGAGATTCTGGTGGATCCTCACATGTTTGAGGACTTCTATAATTCATTGTAATATCAAGCTATAACTAGGAAGGCCTTACAGCTCAGTATGTATGACTCTATTTGATGAAAATATATGGACTTTACATTCTCTCTCTCACTGTTGTGTATTTTTGCTTTTGCATGTTGTTGAGCAAGCTAGATCATTAGCACACACCATACTTAGGCCCCTTTTGTCCCCTACCTTATGTCAACTTTTTCCTTTCCCTTTTTCTGATCACCACTTATTTGTGAGAACAATATTATTAGCACTTAATTTAAAAGTAATAAAAAATAGTATATCAAAATAAAACATAACAAAAAATATGCATTAACATTTTTCTTGTATGTGCATTTGTACAACAACAATGAGCTTTACCTATCAAGAAGAAGAAGTCCCATGAGAACCATCATTTTCATGCGTATCGTGTGGTTGTCGATCCATACTATAGCCCTATATTTCAAAAAAAAATTATCCAGACATGTTAAAACACGTGTTCTTATTCTAAGTTATGTTGAATAATAGACAATTATCAGAATGCATACCACCTCATCCATGATATAGTCATGGGTTTTTTTGTATCTATGTGATTCAAATTGTAATCGCTAAGAAACTCCTCACCTCCATGTATTGATCTGGTTTCTTCTTAGTTGACATAGGTCATGTATTTTTTATATAACCTGCAATATTCCTTGATGCTTTTGGCCTTCTATCAATGTATATAACTATTATTTTACTTTGTTCACTAACTTTTTATTGTATATAATTTTCTACGAGTGCATACCTACACATACTTTTTATATATTTAACAATCTTCATTTAACTACTGTAACCATAACAAGGTCCAACATACTCCATCAATTTGACAAATTTATTGTAAGAGACCTTTATGCCATCCATGTAATGAAGATGATGCTATGTGATATATCCTCTCTCTAAGATAAAAATTAGTGTTTATTGAAGGAAGTTCATCGGGGACCCACTATTTATGTGGATGTTCATACCTAAAGGGCACCTTGAAGTCACCTTTCCTGTCATCATCATAAGAACATGAACCCCCTTGAGAAAGGAAAAATTTTATGTTCTTATTGAATTTCTTTCTAATCTTTTGACCTTTGGTTAATCTCCTTGATTTAGACATACAAAATGTCTCACTTTCTCCTTGCATTCCTATATTTTTCTCACTCAAGGAAGACAAATTTGACAAATACGTATTTGCTGGTACATGTAATTCATGAAATGTGAGAGACAGGTGGAAATGAGAGATATATTTTGAAAATGAAAAAATACATTAATCTCGATGGGGTGTATTGACTTATAGTTGATAATCCATGAGACTATGTGGGATACCTCACAAAAGATAATAGTTATATAATTTGACAAACATAGTTCAATCCATAGTTTTCATTATATCTTATGAGGGACATTATACATTGTTAAAATTATCTATTTATCCTACAATATTTTTAATATCTTAGCATTGTGGATAACTAAACATCTCAGTATTGTATGAGACACCACTATTGTGCCATTTCTTCAAATAGTTCTCATCCCTTGCTAGTGTTTTTTATTACATCTTGTGAAGGACATTAGACATTGATAAAATTATCTATTTATACTTTCAAAATTAGCTCACTCCATTGAAAGAAAAAAAGAGAATCCCCTCTGATTGAACATCATTGATGTGCAAGGAAATAGAAAATTATAAGAAGAAAATGTCATAAGATAGTATTTAGATTAAATGCATTGATATAAAAAAACACCCCAAAAAATTATAAAGAAAGTTTATTTTCTTGATCATGTCACTAATTTGTGCATGTCCAAATACTACTATCTTTCAAGTGATTTGAGTCTTGTCATGCCCACTAGAAATGAGAAAAATCTTAACTAGTGAGGTTGTTTAAGCATATAGATATTAAATACACTCTTTTAGAATGAAATTTCTCTTAACAAAAGATCAAAGATATAAGTAGGACATATTAAACAAGATGAATAAGAGTAGTTAGATATTCACGCTAATACCAAAAATTCCATTAGTATGAAACCCTAAGCATATTAGTGGAAAAAATTCATATTTCAACCCAAAACAATTGTTAAAACATGCCAAACATTTGGCATAATTGTACATTTCATTCATGTCATTGATATTCTTCTTCATCCATCTCATCATCAATATCATCATCATCAATGACATCATCACAACCACTACCATCATCATCTTCTTCATCATCATCATCATCATCATCATCATCATCATCATCATCATCATCATCATCATCATCATCATCATCATCGTCATCATCATCGTCATCATCATCATCATCGTCATCATCATCGTCATCGTCATCGTCATCGTCATCGTCATCGTCATCCTCATCATCATCATCATTGTCATCATCATCATCATCATCATCATCATCATCATCATCATCATCATCATCATCATCATCATCATCATCATCATCATCATCATCATCATCATCATCATCATCATCATCATCATCATTATCAACCTCCCCATCATCATTGTGATTAGTAGCAGCATCATTGTCATCTTCTTCTTCATATTCTTCTTTGAATAGCTCTCAATCATGATCATCATCTACCACATCTTCCTCTTCCTTGGTATCTTCTTATTTCATCATATTATACTTAAGATGAAACATAGGATGGTGTTAGGAATGAATTTTGAATGTTTTTGTAGCCATTCTATAGCAGTTGTTGTTGCATTCATGACTATGATTGTCATTGATGTCAACACAATGATCTACTGAACATTTACAGAGGAGTAGACAATGTTTGGATTAGCGCACATGGGATATTGTAGTTGGAGCTATGTGATTTTTAGGATATACTATCTGATATGTTATATTTTTATGTTTAAGAGCGCAGACATTAATTCATTTATTCATAGAAGTTATGAGCATTTTGGTGGAAGCAGTATTCAAGCAGTGTTCCTGAGTAGCGGTTTGTGGAAATCAGATCATATCTCCTAATCAAGATGGAATTTGGCTTTGTGTAGTTAAAAGGAAATTTTAGACACATTGATAGTGATGTGGATTATAGTGAAAACTTCAAGGTCACATGAGTGAAGAATTATTGTAATTGGAAGCTGACAGTTTTGTGTAATTTTGATGTAGTGTGTGGAAACTTTTATTTTGTAATTAGATGTCGACTCATTTGTAACTACTTTAGTGTGGTATAAAGGAAGGAATGTTTTTCCTTGTTGTGATAATGAAGAAGTGTGTGGATATGAGCATGTATGCATGAAGTGAAGAAAAGAGCTAATGAATTGTGAAAGAAGTCATGCAAAGTATAGAGATCTAAAATTGAGATCTGGTGTAACAGTGAGTGCAGTTTAGCACAGTCAGAAAAGAGGTAACATGTTTTGATATTATTTTGTTGAATAATCTAGAGATCAGTTGGATAGTGTGTTTAGTGATCTTTCCATTGAATTTTTTCAGGTAGTGGGTCCTTCCGTCTTCCATAACTCTTAACAGGGTTAGAATCTTTTAGCAGGGATACAAAATATCCTAACGAGGATTCATATGTACTAAATATATTTGATAAGACTACTAATAGAGTCCATCCTTTTAGAAGGAATATTCATATTAGTGCATCTTTTGTGGGCATCATTCCCACTGAGGTTTACTCTTTGATCAAGAGGTTCCCTAGTCAACATATCTTATGTCATTGTGTTATTGTGTATGAATATCTTTCTATGGTAGGTGATTATATTGCTTGCATGGTTAAATGTTTTTGAAGTTGATAAAAGTTATAATTATCAGATAACTAATTCACCCCCCCTCCTCTTAGTTATCTTGGTGGACTTTACTATCTAACAATTGGTATCAAAGCAATAGGTCATTGAAAGAAAAGTTTAACAACTTAAGGAGATCCATGGAGAATTTCAGGAAAGAAAGCCCTAAGTTTGATGGAGTATATTTTGATAGCTGGAAAGAAAAGATGACACACACCTTTTGTGTTTGGGACTAGGTTATTGGTTGATTACAAAGAATGAGAAGACTATCATTGATGAAGATAATCTTGAAGCATGCACAAATGATGAGAGAGATCTATTCATGTGTAACATACTTGCTAGAGAAGCACTTTTCATAGCCCTTCAGGAGAATGAGTATAGTTAGGTAAAATGTTTGAAAACATCTCATGAAATTTGGAAAGATTTACACTCTACTTTTGAAGGTGATGAACATGAAAAGAAATTTCGATTACCAAATTGGATATGCGCATTTGAAGATATACGAATGATGGAAAATGAATCTATTAGAAGCTATATTGGTAGAATGTCAAAAATTGTTGCAGGCATAAAATCTTATGGAGGAACAAAGATAGAGAATGAAGTGATAGGGAAAATTTTGAGGACATTAACTCCTGCATTTAAGCGAACAATATAGATGATTGAAAAATTTATACCTTGTACTTCTAAATTTACAAGAGAGACCCTTCTTGGAAGACTTGAAGCAATAGAAATGAACTTGAGGTTATCATGAGACTTGCCTAGAAAGGAGACAACATCCAGTGCTCTTAGTGTTCACCCTACTTTTTCAAGAAGCATCAGTGTAAGAAGAGATTATGCTGGTAGTAGCAGATCTAGAAATGAAGAAGACAGGAAGATTGACGAAGCTATTTCCTTGCTTGTGAAGAGAGAACCAGATGGTAAGAAAATTTTTAAATGTTGGACTTGTTAAGAATATGGTCATTTTGCATCTAATTCTCCTTAGAGAGTTAAAAGGTATAGAAATAATTTCAAGCCTAGAAGTTCTAAGGAATTTTATTATGCTAATGATGAAGATCTTGAAGCTAGTATAGAAAGGAATCTAAGTGAATGTGATACTTAGAATAATGACTACATAGGATTTGTAGCAATTAAAGAAGAGAATCCTAAAATTGATATTAAAGAAGAAAAAGCCCTAGTTTTTCAAGTTGAAAAGAAAGCTGATTGGATTATAGATAGTGGTTGCTCACATCATATGATTGATGACATGAAAAATTTCATAAAGTTTAACAATTATGATGGAGGAGTTATTAGAGTTTTAAATAATTCACCTTGTTTGATTAAAGGTATAGGATCTATTAATCTTGATGGAAAGAAAAATACTAGCGATGTTTATTTTTTGGATGGTCTAAAACATAATCTTTTAAGTGTTGGACAATTGGTTGATAAGGGATATCAAGTTTGGTTTACTAAGAAAACTTGTGTAATAAAAGATAAGGATGGAAATTTGATTGGAACTAGATCTAGGACAAGAGGTAATGTATTTCAGTTGCATCCTACTGAGATGACATGTTTGATTACTAAGATTGATGATATTTGGTCATGGCATAGAAGGTTTTGTCATATAAACTTTGATAACATTGTGAAAGTGAGTACTACACTTGCAGTAAAGGATTTTCCTAAAATTATGAAGCCTACTAACATGATTTGCAGAGAATGTGTGATGGCTAAACAAAAGAAAATTTCTTTTCCTAGTAAGAAGTTTACATGTGCAAAAAATTTGGAGATTGTTCATATAGACTTAAGCGGTCCTACCAGGACTAGAGGATTCTATGGAGAAAGGTATTTCATGATCCTTGTTGATGATTTTACAAGAATGATGTGGATTGTATTTCTTAAAGAAAAGTCTGAAGCATTTGATAAGTTTAAGATCATTAAGAATAAAGTTGAAAATGAATCTAGAATGAAAATTAAATGTTTGAGATCTGATAGAGGTGGAGAATTTACTTCTAGAGAGTTTAATACTTTTTGTGAAGTGAATGGTATTAAGAGATAGTTTTCAGCACCTAGGACACCTGAACAAAATGGTATTGTAGAAAGAGGAAATAGATCAGTAATTGAAGCAGGAAGAGCTATGTTATTTGAGAATGATTTGGAAAAGATATTCTGGAGAGAAGTAGTGAGCACAACAATGTATACAATGAATAGAGTACAAATCAAACAAGACACAAACAAGACACCCTATGAATTATGGTTTGGACATGCACCCTCAGTTAAGTATTTTAGAATTTTTGGAAGCAAATGTTATATAAAGAGAGATGATGATATTGGAAAGTTTGATCCTAGAAGTGATGAAGGTATATTTCTTGGATATTCTTTGAAGAGAAAAGCTTATAGATGTTAAAATAAGATAACTAAGACTATTGTTGAGAGCGCAAATGTTAAAGTTGATAAAAAGTTCAAAATTCAAGAAAGAATGCTTGATTGTTAATTAGATGAAGAAGCTCATCCTAAACTTAACTCTGAGACTACTAAATTATTTTATGAAACTAATAGTGATTTTTTGAATGAAAGCCACAGTGAAGTCATTGAAGAACCTACACTTGAAGTGAGATTGGAGATAGTGACACCTAACAAGAATTCATCAAGGAATCATCCTATTGAGAAAATTATTGGAAGCATTAAAAGAGGAGTTCTAACTTAGAATAAGGTACAAGAATAGTTATGTTTGATTTCTCAAGTTGAACCTAAAACCACTAGTGAAGCTTGTGAAGATGAAAGTTGGATTAATGCTATGAAAGAAGAATTAGATGAGATTGAAAAGAACAAGACATTAGAATTGGGCCCTAGACTTAAAGACAAGAATCTTATTGGAACCAAATTGGTATTCAGAAACAAGATGAATGAACAAGGAGTAGTAAGAAATAAAGAAAGATTGGTATGTAAGGGATACTCATAGCAAGAAGGAATTGACTATGAAGAAACTTTTGCACCTATAGCAAGAATTGAAGCAATAAGAATGTTTTTGGCCTTTGCAGCTTATAAGAAATTCAAAGTATATCAGATGGATGTAAAGTCAGCATTTTTTAATGGAGAATTGGAAGAAGAAGTCTACATTGAACAAACTGAAGGTTTTCCTTTGACTCAAGAAGGAGACATGTTATGTAAACTAAAGAAAGCCTTATATGGACTAAAGCAAGCACCTAGAATTTGGTATGCAAGATTGGATAAATATTTGTTAAAATTGAGATTTACAAAAGGAAGAGCTGATAGCAATCTATACACAAGAGAAATTCAAAATGGTTTGTTGATTATAGTTATTTTTGTTGATGACATTATTTTTGGAGGAGAAGATGAAGCTAGTGACAAATTTTCTGATGAAATGAAGATTGAATTTTAAATGATTATGATTGGTGAAATGAAATACTTTTTGGTATTACCGATAACACATAATAGTGATGGTATCTTTGTAAGTCAGACAAAGTACCTAAATGACTTGTTGAAAAGATTTAGAATGGAGAACTGTAAACCAGTTGGAACACCTATGGTAACTGGACATAAATTATCTAGCACAGATAAAACATTGGTAGTTGAATAGAAAAAATACAAATCTATGATTGGAGGATTGCAATAATTGACTCATACAAGACCTGATATAGCACATTCAGTTGGAATTGTAGCAAGGTTTTGAAGCTGAACCTAGAGAATCACATTATGCAGTAGTAAAGAGGATACTAAGATATTTAAGATGCACAATGGACTATGGATTATGGTATAAAAAATCTGGTGATTTTACCCTATGTGCATATATAGATACTGATTGGAGAGGCAGTGTTGATGATAAAAAGAGTACTAGTGGTGGAGCCTTTTTCCTTGGAGGAAGATTGGTTTCTTGGTTAAGCAAGAAGCAAAATTGTATTTCACAAAGCATAGCAGAAGTAGAATATGTAGCAGCAGCAAACAATTGTAACCAAATAATTTGGATGAAGCAAATGTTGAAGGATATTGGAATAAGGTTTGAATAACCTATTGTGATACATTGTGACAACACCAGCACAGTTAGTATGTCTAAGAACCCTGTATTACATTCTAAGACAAAGCATATAGAGATTAAGTATCATGTAGTAAGAGAGAAAGTTGTTGAAAAAGAAGTCAGACTTGAGTACATAAGCACAAAGGAGCAGATAGCAGACATTTTTACAAAGCCTTTGCCTAAGGATACATTTGAGTATCTGAGAGGTATGCTTGGGGTTATGCCCCAACCTACTTTTGAGAAGTGATGCAGAATGTTGCATCCATCTAGTGGTATATGCACCTTATCTTTCCTCTAGACTGGATGTTGGTACTTCCTCTATGGGGGAGCATGTGTATCTGAGCTAAGTCATGAGGACTCTAGTGAATGTATTTTCTAAATAGTGTCTTTTGACATTGGAGGTTTTGTTGACATAATGATGAAATTTTCTATCATTAATGTCAATGGGGGAGAAGTGTACATGAAAAACCATTTGTACCATCTGTTGAAAGAATTGAATGAGAAAATGAAGCATGATTTGATTGATGAAGAGGACTTGAAATATTTTTAGTGCAACAGTGTTGCAGTATTGAATTCTTGGAACATTGGATGTTTTTCATCTATGTTTCCATCAATGCCAATTGGGGAGATTGTCCAGAATGAATGTTGAATGTTTTGGCAGCCATTCTATAGCATTTTTTGTTGCATTCATGACTATGGTTGTCATTGATGTCAACACAATGATCTACTAAACATTTGTAGATGAGCAAACAGTGTTTCGATTAGTGCATGTGGGATATTGCAGTTGGAGCTATACGATGTTTAGGATATACTCTTTCATATGTTATACATTTATCTTTAAGCGCGCAAATAATAATTCATTTATTCATGGAATTTATGAGCATTTTGGTGGAAGCAGTATTCAGGTAGTGTTCCTAAGTAGTAGTTTGTGGAAATCGGATGATGTCTCCTAATCGGGATGGAATCTAGTTTTGCATAGTTAAAGGGAAGTTGTAGACACATTGATAGTGATATGGATTATAGCACAAACTTTTAGGTCCTATGAGTGAAGAATTATTGTAATTATAAGTTGACAATTTTGTGTTATTTTGATGTAGTGTGTGAAAACTTTTATTTTGTAATTAGATGCCGACTCATTTGTAACTACTTTAGTGTGGTATAAAGGAAGGAATGTTTTTCCTTGTTGTGATAATGAAGAAGTGTGTGGATATGAGCATGTATGCATGAAGTGAAGAAAAGAGTTAATGAATTGTAAAAGCAAAATTGTGAAAGAAGTCATGCGAAGTATAGAGATCTAAAAATGGGATCTACTATAACAGTGAGTGCGGTTTGGCATAGTCAGAGAAGAGGTAACATGTTTTGATATTATTTTGTTGAATAATCTAGAGATTATTTGGATAGTGTGTTCAGTGATATTTCCATTGAAGTTGTTTGGACAGTGGGTCCTTCCGTCTTCCATAACTCTTAACAGGGTTATAATCTTTTAGCAGGGATTCAAAATCTCCTAACCAGGATTTATATGTACTAAATGTATTTCATAAGACTCCTAATAGAGTCCATCCTTTCACAAGGAATATTCATATTAGTGCATCTTTTGTGGGCATCATGGCCACCAGGGTTTACTCTTCGATCAAGAGGTTCCCTAGTCAACATATCTTGTGTCATTGTGTTATTGTGAATGAATATCTTTCTATGGTTGGTGATTATATTTCTTACATGGTTAAATGTTTTTTAAGTTGATAAAAGTTATAATTATTAGATAACTGATTCACACCCCCCCCCTCTCTCAGTTATCTTGGTGGACTTTACTTTCAAATAGATAGGGAAAGGGGCCAAAGGCACCCCCTAACCATGTGCACCTTGTAGAACAACACACGAAAGAAACAACACACAAAAATGAGAGAGAGAATGCAAATGTCTTTCATATATTATCTTTAAATTGATTCATACATATTGGGCTATATGGCCTTCCTAGTTTTGGCTAGATATTACAATAAAGTATATAAATCCTCCAACATGTGAGGATCTATAGATAATCTCTAATCTTCTATGTTCTATCCTCTATACAAAAATTATCTCTCTAAACTCTAATAAAACAACTACATTTATACAAGAGGCTACTAAATCAAGTCAACCTTTAGATCCATAATCAATGAAATGAACAAATAGATCTAGGTCCACATGCTTCCCAATGATGGATACCAGCATTAAATTCATGACCCAAATTAAATGCACAAGTCTGCCTCAAAAGAAATTCAAAATAAACAACTCGGTAAGCAAGGATAATCAAGCACTAGACAAGCATCACCAAATGCCAGGTAAATAACCAAGTGCCAGAGATAACCAACCAATGTCGATGATCAAAGGAAGCTGAGCAACACCAAACCAACTATGTCAAAGAAGCAACCAAGCATCACAGACAAACTCAAATATGTTTTTGGTGACACAGGATTGCCAAAGACCCGAGATGCTCTTGCATTATACACCTTGGGTTATTTGAAATGATTATCTGAATCATGAAATAGCTATGATTTTTGTTGTATCCAACTCAGACTATGAAATCCATGAACTATCTTTGATTGGTCTATTCTTCCATTTTACCAGATATTCCATATATTATTTTCCTCTTGTACTTCTACTAACTCTTTGCTCCAAAATCTAGTCAACTTCCTTAGTTTGTTTATTAGGATAATCCATCGCTACTGTCATGTCTTCATCAGGTTCATGATACTCATATAAATCACAAATGCTGAAAATAGGTGACATATCCATGTTGTCAGGTAACTCAATCTCATATGCATTTCCACTATCGAATTTCCTCAAAATATTGCGAGGTCTAAGCCATTCATTTTTAGCTTCCCATATGTTCCAACAGGAAATAGGATTTTCTTCAAATGAACCATCACTTCACCACCAACATGAAAATTCTTATGTCTCCTTGATCTATCAGCTCTATCTTTGTATTTTTTATTACTCTTTTCTAGGTTATATTTCACATCTTCATGCAATGTCTTCATGTACTCAACAAATTTTACTCCTTGAGCACTTCTCTTTCTTTCATTAGCAATATCCCTCAAATCAGATATACCTCTTGGTTGTATGCCATTCACAATCTCAAAGGGTGTTTTTCTAGTACTCCTATTCCCTAAATTATTATATGCAACCTCTACTTGTGCCAACATAGAATCCTTATTACTTGGTGTTGTTAGTGTTCAAAATTGCAGATGATCAAAACTAAACAGAAAATCTTTGTTTCATAAGTCTAGCAATCCCAATAGATGTATCATTAATAATAAACACTAAGGTATTAAGGATTTATAATCCTTCTTCTCTTTAAGCTTTAAGCTATAGGTGGGTATTACATTTTAAGATTAAATTATTCAAATATCACAACAATCACCTATATACTTGATACAGATTTAATCATATGACTCTCTCACAACTTTAAAGTAAATCATTGTTTAAATTAACTAATGGTGAAAACAATACAAACGAAGCAATGACTAGTGCCAAATACTAGGGCATCAGAGTCAATTAACAAACATCTATAGAAAAACCTCTCAACTCAAATACACCCAAACCCAAAAAAAAATGCCTTAAAAATTATCTTTTTATGCATATATCATATCATCAAATTATTACACAAAATAATGAAATCTCTGAGACCTCACTCAAGATTTACCCCTCCCTTGAAAGGAAGTCAAGATTGAACCCCACTATCTACCTTGTAGAAAGATGTACCTAAAATGGCTTGAAAATTAAATACACAAAGAAATCATATTCATACATGAAGACAACAAAATATATACATGAAACTTCAATATATTTTTATTCATAAATTTCTTGTATCAGTACATTCATAAAACTTGGATTCCTTAGAATCAGAAAACTAAAGTCATAAAATCCTATTACAATTAGTATTTTCACCACCATTTGGTGTGAGGTAGAACTTGCTATATGTAGAGAAACCATCTTGGGATCTTTGAGAAAATGATGCAGCAAGCATCAGATGGTTCTGATAGTAACTTACACTAGATTACAAAATACATAAATTGTAACAGAAAAAAGAAGGAAAAGAGTGCCAGAAGTTGTTCCTCCTCATGGTGAGTTACCCCTTGAGATGCACCTTTGGCTTTTAGTATTTAGATCAACTACTAAAGTTGTTATGTGAATTATGACCGCCACCTGGCTAACCTACATCATTCTCTTTATGATAGTTTCTCTCCATGTGGTCATCAATCAGGTGCACTCCTGGAACTCATTGTTCTTTTATGTCTTCAATGTCAACTGTTAGAGGCTTTTTCCTTTTAGGATTTGTGATATCATCCCATGTAGCTACATGTTCTTCATTTGGCCACTGGAATTCTTGAATGCTCTGGAGCTATTTTTTTGCCTCTCCTACCTAGCATCAGTTATTTTCTTAACATCTGCAATGAATTTTATGAAATATGTTTTAGCCTTAAAGGCTTCATCAAGAATTTTATTAAAGAAATCCATATCTAATTCATTGTTTTCACTGATGAAAGCCTCTTTCCTAGGTAGTAGAGAGTCAAAATATGATCTCCATGTATCTAGATCCTTTATAGTGTCATCATCTACCTTAATTTGAGGGATGAACCTATTGAAATTAGGCCCAAACATTGTTACCCTTGCCTTAATCTGGTTTTATTTACCTTTGAAGATGGATGAAGTCACTCCTACTTGCTCTATTTCCTCCCATACTTGCAAAATTGTTTCTAGGAGATCTATCCTCAAGCATTGTACTACCACCAATCTATCAAAAAGAGGGGCCCTAGCTGACCAAGTTCTATAAAAGAAATCTAAAATAGAAACAAAATTGTTTACTTCTACTCTTAGTCCAGATAACTTACTATAGGAAGTGTATAATGTATCTTCCTTTTCTTTCAAAATTTTTATTCTATGTTGCAATAGCTTTATTAGGGCTTGAAAAAGACCCCCATTCTTCTAAGAGTTCATCTTTTCTATTACTACAACAACTTCTTCTTCACCTACACCTTGGATTTCTAGTTGTGCAGGCTGTTCTAGTGGTATAGGGGTAACCACAGGCATGTTTACTATTTGTAGAGTGAGATCCTCCATAGTCTTTTCTAATGCCTTCTCCTTCATAATGTGTAACTCCTAATCTTGAAAAAGTGCACTATAATCTTCAAATAAGTTTTTAAACTTATTTGAGAGTTGCTTTGTTTAATCTTCATTTAGTCTAGAAAAATGGATGAGTACCTATGAGATCTCAAGGTCACCGGTATTGTAGATAGACCACACAATCTTATCACCATCCATTTTTTCTTGTATGTTCAGAAGAGAAGGATTTTGATCCTTGAGATAGAGGCTCCACATAGCTAGTACCTAATTTGTAGGGCTATAGCCAAATCCTTTTATTAAATCCCCTACTTGGGTTTCTAAAGATAAATTTATATTCTCTTTCTTCCTTATTTGGTCTATTATGAATGTTGAAGTAAGATCCCAACCAGGCACATGTAGAATTTTTCTAGCCTTTACTAACATCCTAGCTTCCTCAAGGGTGACCTTCTCAATTTCAGGATCATAATCCTTTAGTACTTGAAGGGATTCTTAGACACTTGGCCATCTTCTATGATTTGTATATTTGATGCAACCTATTGTTGCTTGTGCCATAATCAAAATTTTTTGAATTCATCTAATTTTATAAAATCATCATCCTTCAAGAAGGCATCATGCTGGATCAACCTCTCATATTGACATAACACCAAGGGAAACTCAACTTCCTCAACTATCTCTTTCAATTTTCTCTTCTCTTCACTTATCTTCTTTTTGAGTTGGTGATCATACACCCTTGTACCAGTGATAATGGCTCACACTCTATCTTTCTTCTTCTCAATTGTTCTTCTTGAGAGGAGGCTCACTTTTATCATGAGAACTTGGTAGTTGTATCAGATCCAAAACCACATTCTCCTCAGCTCTCTATTTAGCAATCAATGGTTGTTCCATAGCAGAAAGGCTATGTACTAAAAAGCCACCATCACTGTCTTCTTCATATTCTGATTTAGAATTTTTCTCCTCTTCCCTCTCTTTCTCATCAATTTGGTCCTCAAGTGAATTGACCAATGCATTGAAATTTAACATCATTTTCTCTAACATTTTGAGGTAGGGAAATGCAAGGAAGAAACCTTCAAAAGACAATCCCTTCCTTTTCACTTGTTTCTCCAATGAAAATAGATCTTGGAGTTGTTGGGCACTCTTTTCTACTTCTTCATCTTCTATGATATTTCTAATAATGTCCTTTTTAGGACACTGTTCATGTCTAAATTTTATAGGGATAGTGTGAGAATAATATTTCCTAGCTATAACAATAAAATCCTTTGTATCTACATATCTATACACAGTAGCATTCATCCAATAATAGCCCAACCAATCATTTAACTTACTAAATAAATTCTTCACAATTGCAAAGTTTCATACCTTGAACTACCTAGGGGTAAATGTACCCTTCCTATGGGGAGCCAAGTGCTCTTTATCAGTTAGTATAAGCTTCCATATGAATTCTAGGAATGCAATCCTTGGTGGTACAAAAAATTGTAGAATATGAGGTGGCTAAGGGCACCCATAGATTCTGGTCATTGTAAAAAATTTCTCAAAGTAAAAATCCCCCTAGTTATGATTTCCAGTCCACTTGGCAACAAATTGATAAGGCCTTAGTAACTGCAAAGCTTTAACTAGAAGCCTGGAAAGATTTAGTCCTAAGCTAAACAAAATTAGCTACACTACCTAGTTATGAAACATATAAAAGTCACACTCTCTGGAAGTAAAACTCCATGCCCTTATCCAAAACTAAACTAGATTAGGCTGACCATTCCACATCATCTGAGGCTTGAGGTATTGCAAGTCCATAGTACTGTAATTGTAATACAAAATGAGATGCATTAATAGTGAATAATACATAAATCTAGGTGAAGGCTCCTTCTTCCTGATAGCCTCCAGTCCTTCATGCATCTTATTTATGACATACCCAATGTATTCATATCCTCTTCTTACATGAAGACTTTGTGAATCTAAAATGAACATTAGGATGTTAGATGAAATCTGTTCTGTACCACCATCTACCCCTACCACTATACATAATCCATATGCAATGTATTTAATGTAGAAGTTCAAATCCTTGTAGAAATATGGAGCAGCCCCTCCTGTTGCTGCAATATAGTTTTGGTTGGCTCTCAGGACATGATGCTAGATCTCCCTAACAAGTAGGGTTGTCTCCCTAATGTATCTATTTTCTTGGGCCTACAAATTGATCTCTATGGCCATTAGGATTTGAATACTAAAAGATTTCATAAATGAATTTCTACAAAGTGTTACCAGAGCTGAACCATCACCCTTTCTTATCTTTTTGGACAAAGGGTCGTATTTGTTGGCTAACTCAGTTAACAAATCAATATCGAGGAAGACATTTGGAACTATCAGCCTAGCTAATCTTGAGGTCCAAGGGTTCAAAATAGGCATTCATATTTTAGAATTCTTATAAAAATATCTAAACAAGCACATCCCAGACATATCACTTGTCTTTGCATCTCTACAAAAACCTAGATCATCAACGAAAACTTCTTCACTAACCTTTCTATTATGTGTGGACCTAGGAAACAAAGTGATGAATTCTTCCAAGTAACTCTCTTTCCCTTTTTCCTTAGCTCCCTTACTAGTAGAAGCTTTGCTCATTGTTGGCTGACTCATTCTGATGAATTGATAAAAATCCTTCAAAGAATCCTAAAATTTAAAACTCTATGTTTGCTGAAAAGCTCAGGAAACCTCATAATTCTCCAGCTCTAGCTCTTTGAAATACTTCATGAATTTTAGAATGAACAATAGTTAACTGCATTTATTCTAGAAAATTGAATGCAATAACCCATTCAAGACTCAAGCTCTGTAATCATGTCACTTCTTCCATTACTCGACACGTTTTGAACTCAATTCACTAGTCATGAGCCAAGAAAGTGATAGGTAGTCAAAATTTGATTTCTGGCAACCTGGCGACTACACTTAGTCTCCCAGTCACTACACACTTGGCACTTTTTTAATAATTTTAGAGATTTGGCAACTAAAGGAAAATCTTTAGTCGCTGGATGATTTTATCTTTTAAATTTTATCATGAGACCTAGAGACTATAGTCATGAGTCATAGTCATTGGATGATTTAGCTCTTTGTGACTTTGTCTCATGACTTTAAGACTACCATCGATCTTTAATCTGACAGATCTCAATACCTTCTCTCACTTTAATTCTTTCCTTTTGAGACTTAGTGACTATAGTCAGACTGCTAGTAGCTACATGATTTATTATTTACTGATTTCTTCTCAAGTCTAAGTGACCACTATTAGATTTTAATCCAACAGTCCACCCTAAGTCTCCTTGACTTTACTTTTCATTGAGAGACTCAAAGAGTGTTGTGAGCCTCATAATCATTGTAACTTGTTCACTTTTCAAAACTCTTCTAGAGATCACCCAAAATTTCTTATCTAGATACTTAGTGATTGAAGAGAAGTCTCTTATGTTGGATACAATTGTTTGAAGGAGATTGTTGGATTAATTATGTGTTGTCTTTGATGTCACACAAATGTCATATAAATTATCAAGCTCAGTCGGTCAGCAAAGTAGTTCCCACTATTTACCGAGCTCAGTCGGTCTACAAGGCAGTTTTTCAGTATCTACCAAGATATCTCGGGTGTCAAAGAAAAGTATGGTAGAAGATAGTGTTAACCAACCTTCCTCAATTATCAAAGGAAAGTTAGTGATTACCGAGCTCACTCGATCTCCAAAGGATGTTGCAGAATTTGCAGTACTTACAGAGTTCTCTCGGTCACCAAAGGAAATCTTTTTGGATTAGTGTTTACCGAGCAAGGTCGGCCCAGTAAAGAATTTTGTTAATTTGAGAAATAAAGTTTGTTTATTCCAGCTGACTTTTGGAATGATTAGTGATGTTTTGTAATGATTATTAGTGCTGACTTGATAATCTGAATGGTATATATAGAAGTTCAACTTGTGAATTAAAAGTGGGCAAGTGGAAAAATGAAGAAGAAAAGTGTGAGAAAATTTTGAAGGATGATTAGATATCCTTAAAGAGCAGCAGAGACATATTTGATCAGGAAGGATCTAGTGAAGCAGAATAGAGATCTGTAATCAGCAATTCAGTTGTAACACTATTCAAGTCATTTCATTGTTACTTTCTTACCATTGTAGCAGTGATTTCAAAATCTCTTAACCAAGTTGGTTTAATAGCCATTTTGTAAATCCTCTAACAAGGTGACAGTTCTATAGAATTATTTCAAGACCTCTTACAAGGCCACTCCTAACAGGGTGATTAAATCCTCTAACAAGGTCACACCTAACAGTGTGTTTTGTAACCTTTTACCAGGTTGGCTCCTAACAGGGCATCACTTCAAAAGAGTGAAAATCAGTAACTAGTTACATTGGTGGTTTTTCCCATATTGGGTTTCCACATTAAATTTGGTGTCTCTTGTGTTCATGATGTTTTCTTTATTCATGCATGTTAATCATAGGTGAATGCTAAAGAATAATTATAATTAATACTCACTGCAATAACTGAGTTTCAACATTTCTCTATATAACAGCTATGAATAATTTAATGAGACATCTAAGGGATCTGTTGTAATATTTTTGTGGTTAATTGATTCACCCCCCCTCTCAGTTACTTCATCCATATTTCCAACAATTGGTATCAGAGCTTTTGGTGCTTACAGGAAGGGTTTCAAGGACCTAAGCTAAAGATCAGGATGTCTTACAAGAGAGAAATTCCAAGGCTTAACAGAGATAACTTTTCAGCATGGTAAGGTCTCATGAAACTCCATCAGGCTTCCATTGGTGATTCAGAATGCAAATATATTGATCAAGAATATACAGTTCCTACTGGCACATTAACTATTGAAGACATTGCAGAGAAAAAGAACCATAACACTATGATGATTGACATTTCATCAACTCTTAGTTATGAAGAATTTGATGAGATCAAAGACTGCACAACTACTTATGAAATGTAGAACAAGCTGAAGAAAATTTATGGTGGTGATGACAATGTGAAGAGAGCCAAAGAAAAAAGCCTAAGAGGACAAATTTGATCTGATGAAGATGAAAGAAGATGAAAACATTGCAAAATATGTTGAAAGAATCAAGGCAAGTGTTAGTGCAATCAGAGCTTCTAGAGGAAAAATTGATGATGAAACTGTTATAAGTAAGGTTCTTAGAACATTGCTTCCTATCTATGCAATAAGAGTATTTGCTATTCAAGAAAGAAGATGTGAACAAAATCACAATATAACTTTGGATGCCTTAGTTGGAAGATTGACAACTTTTGAATTGGATAACTATGACAACTATGTCCCAACTTCTAAAAATATTGAATCAGCATTTGATGCCAAACTCTCACTTAAGAAGGGCAAGAAAATCAAGCCAAAAAGTGAAGAAGAATTAGAGGAAAGTTCAGACAGTGATCTTGAAGTTATTGAAGCATTACTTGCAAAGAAATATACTAGAGGCAGAGGTAAATACAAAGGTAAAACTTCCTTAATCTATTTTTCATGTGAAGAAATTGGTCATATTGTAACTAGGTACCCAAACAAGAAAAGAGAAGATGAGAAGAAAGCTTAGAAGTACAATGGCAAGAAGAATTTCAAATCATTCAAGGATAAAGGTAAGAAAACATGTTTTTTGGCTAAGGATTTTGATGATAGTGAAGAAGAAATTGTCTTCATTGCTGTAAAAGATGATGAAGATGATGATGAAGATGAGATGGCACTTATCTCTCATATAAGCAAAAATGATACATGGATTATACACAGTGGATGCTCACATCATATGACTGGTGATAGAACAAAGTTTGAACACCTTGAAGACTATGATGGTGATAATGTAAGATTTGGAAACAATGAACCTTGTTGTATAAAAGGAAGAGGATGAATTTCATTAACCAAAGAACTTATATGTGATAATTCATATTGGGTTGAAGGACTAAAGCATAATCTTCTAAGTGTAGCATAACTAATCAACATTGGATTCAAGGTTGAATTCATGAATGGCAAAGCAAGACTACTGGATGAAAAAGGAAAACTGATTGGTTCAGGCAAACAAACCAAAGGTAACCTATTTTATCTTGATATAGGAGAATACACATGTTTTATTGCTCAAATTGAAGAAACTTGGTTATGGCACAAAAGGTTATGTCAAGTAAATTTTGATAATATGGTAAAAATAAGAAAATTCAAGAAAGTAAGAGGTATTCCTACTTTGAAGAAACCTGATGTTGGTCTATGCAAGAATTGTCAGGTTGGTAAAATGGGAAAGTCTAGTTTTAAAAGTAAAAACTATCAGTCTAAAGATATTTTGGAAATTGTGCATACTAATTTATGTGGACCTATTGGAATTGAAAGCTATACTGGAGAAAAATTCTTTATTCTCTTTGTTGATGATTACTCTAGGATGATGACAATTATGTATTTAAGAGAAAAGTCAGAAGCATTTGAGAAATTCAAATGGTATTTGGCAAGAGTAGAAAAAGAAACAGGAAAAAGAATGAAGTGCTTAAGATCAGACAGAGGTGGTGAATTCATCTCCCATGAATTTAATAATTTCTACATTGAAAGAGGAATCAAAAGATAGGTATTAGCTCCAAGAATTCCTGAGTAGAATGGAATAGCTAAAATGAGGAATAGATCTATCATGGATTGTACAAGGACTCTAATGATTGAAAAGAACATTTCTATGAAATACTGGAAGGAAGCTATTAGCACTACAGTTCATACCTTGAACCGAGTACAGTTAAGGAAAGACACATTCAAAACTCCTTATGAATTATGGTATGGCTATAGACCCAATGTAAGTTACCTAAAAGTATTTGGTAGTAAATGTTATATCTTAAAAGAATCTAGAAAAGGAAAATTTGATGTAAAAGGTGATGAAGGAATATTTTTGGGATATTCTTGCAAAAGGCATATAGATGTCTAAATTTGTCTACTCACAAAATCATAGAAAGTGCACATGTGAAAGTTGATGAGTTTGCAGAAAAGACTGAAGAAGAAAGCAAAAAGGAACCAGAGGATTACAAAAGATTTGTTTACATTGCCAGACACTTTTGTTAACAAAGTCACTATATCTACCGAGCCCAGTACAGTAACCAAGTCACAAGAAGAAGTTCAAACTGAGTATGAGCTTGAAGCTACCGAGCAAATAACTACCGAGCTTGAGCACTCTGAACTAGAAGATGAAATTCAAGAAGATGACAATATAACTCAATCAAGAAGAAAGGAACCTATGTTGGCCAAGTATGTCAAGAGACATCATACACCAGATCAGATTATTGGAGACAATTAGATGGTACTATGACAAGAAGTAAACTAAAAGGTACATGTTTACTTGTTGATTTTGAACCAAGAAATGTCAAAGATGCATTAGAAAATGAAAATTGGATTGAGGCTATGAATGAAGAAATAGAACAGATAGAAAAGAACAAAACATGGATTCTTGTACCTAGGCCTAAAGATAAAAATGTAATTGGAACAAAATGGGTATTCAGGAATAAGTTAAATGAAGATGGTCAAGTAACAAGAAACAAAGCTAGATTAGTGTGTAAAGGGTATTCTCAAGAAGAAGGAATAGATTATGGAGAGACTTTTTCTCCTCTTGCAAGATTAGAAGGTATAAGGACTCTACTTGCATATGTAGCACATAAAGGATTCAAGGTATATCAAATGGATGTAAAATCTACATTTCTCAATGGTATTCTTGATGAAGAAGTCTACATTGAGCAACCTAAAGGCTTTGTTGATCCAGACAAAAGGGATATGGTCTGCAAGTTACACAAAGCATTGTATGGTCTGAAACAAGCCCCTAGAGCATGGTATGAAAGATTACATAACTATCTTATTCAGATTGATTTCAAAAGAGCTAATGACAATTGTAGTTTGTACATCAAAGAAGGACCATATAACAAAATTGTTTTGGTAGAAATATTTGTGGATGACACTGTGTTTATAGGGAATGATGATCAATGCAAAGAATTTTCAGAGCAAATGAACAAAGAATTTGAAATGTCTATGTTTGGTCAGATAAAGTCTTTTGTTGGTCTTCAGATTCAACAAAACAAGAATGGTATCTACATTACTCAGTCTAAATACATCAAGGAAATACTTAAGAAATTTGGTATGGAAGATTCAAAACCAGTTGGTACACCCATGTGTACTGGACTGAAGCTCACCAAAGATGATGATTTAAAAGAAGTAGATCAGACCCTATACAAATCAATGATTGGAAAATTACAATATGTAGTGCACATAAGGCCTGATATTGCCTTAGCAGTTGGTATAGTAGCAAGATTCTTAGCAAAACCCAAAGAAAATCACATGATGGCAATCAAAAGAATCTTGAGGTACTTAAGAGGAACTGAAGACTATGGCTTGTGGTATAAATTTGGAGGCAATCTAGACTTAAATGTGTTTATTGATGCTGATTAGGTAGGAAACATTGATGATAGAAAGAGTACAAGTGGTGGAGCATTCTTTCTTGGCAAAAGGTTAGTATCTTGGACCAGTAAAAAGAAAAATTGCACATCCCAATCCACAGCAGAAGCAGAATATGTTGCTGCAATAGTAAACTACTCTAATATTGTATAGTTTAAACAATTATTGGAAGGCATGAAAGTTGAGATCAAAGAACCAGTTGTTATGTTTTGTGATAATACAAGTGTAATAAATATTTCAAAGAATCCAGTAATGCAATCCAAAACTAAACACATTGCTATAAAATATCACTTTGTCAGAGAATTGGTGCAAGACAAGGAAATCAAATTGGAATATGTTCATACAAAAGAAAAAATTGTAGATATCTTCACCAAACCACTACCTAAGGATGCATTCTTGTATCTAAGAGGTAAGTTAGGGGTCATTCCCCTATCTGAGGCTCACTAAATTGAGTTTTAGTAATGCATCAACCTGAGCATGTTGAAAATCAGTCAGTTGATGCAGCATAGTCAAGGAATCATTTCATATGAATCAGTACTTAAGGTACACTAGTATTCACCAAAAATGTGTTTTCTTTGGCATGTGTTGTCAAAGAGGGAGAGTGTGCTGTCATTTTATGAAATTTCTAAGAATGTAAATTTAAAAAGTAGAGAGAGAGAGAGAGTTTTCAGTTTTTAAGAGAAGTTTGCTGGCAGAGGGAGTTCTCATAGATAAGAATTAGAATGAAGCTAAGGATATGTTCCTTACTCTACATTTTCTATGAAATTTCATTATACTATGACATGTTGTGTTGCCATCAATGCCAAAGAGGGAGATTGTTGGATACAATTGTCTAAAGGAGATTGTTGGATTAATTATGTGTTGTCTTTGATGTCACACAAATGTCATATCAATTATCAAGCTTAGTTGGTCAGCAAAGCAGTTCCCAGTATTTACCGAGCTCAGTCGATCAGCAAGGCAATTTTTTAGTATCTACCGAGATATCTCAGGTGTCAAAGAAAAGTATGGCAGAAGATAGTGTTAATCGAGCTTCCTCGGTTATCAAAAGAAAGTTTTTGATTACTGAGCTCACTCGGTCTCCAAAGGATGTTGCAAAATTCATAGTACTTACTGAGTTCTCTCAGTCACCAAAGGAAATCTTTTCGGATTAGTGTTTACCGAGCAAGGTCGGCCCAGTAAAGAATTTTGTTAATTTGAGAAATAAAGTTTGTTTATTCCAGCTAACTATTGCAATGATTAATGATGTTTTGTAATGATTATTAGTGTCGACTCAACAATCTGAATGGTATATATAGAAGGTCAAGTTGTGAATTAAAAGTGGGCAAGTGGAAAAAGGAAGCAGAAAAGTGTGAGCAAATTTTGAAGGATGATTAGATATCCTTGAAGAGCAGCAGAAACATATTTGATCAGGAAGGATCTACTAAAGTAGAACAGAGATCTGTAATCAGCAATTCAGTTGCAACACTATTTAGGTCATTTCATTGTTACTTTCTTACCATTGTAGCAGTGATTTCAAAATCTCTTAACCGAGTTGGTTTAACAACCATTTTGTAAATCCTCTAACAAGGTGATAGTTCTATTGAATTGTTTCAAGACCTCTTATAAGTCCACTCCTAATAGGGTGATTAAATCCTCTAACAAGGTCACACCTAACAGTGTGTTTTGTAACCTTTTACCAGGTTGGCTCCTAATAGGGCATCACTTCAGAAGAGTGAAAATCAATAACTAGTTACATTGGTGGTTTTTCCCATATTGGGTTTCCATGTTAAATCTAGTGTCTCTTGTGTTCATGATGTTTTCTTTATTCATGTATATTAATCATAGATGAATGCTAAAGAATAGTTATAATTAATACTCACTACAATAACTGAGTTTTAGCATTTCTCTATATAATAGTTGTAAATGATTTAATGAGACATCTAAGGGATCTGTGGTAATATTTTTATGGTTAACTGATTCACCCCCCCCCCCCCCCTCTCAGTTACTTCATCCATATTTCCAACATCTTAATCACTGCAACTCTTAATAAATATTGACTTCTTCTGGTGACTTCATGCCAGCCACATGATCTTAATCCAATGGTAGTCACTTAGTCTCTACATTTTTTTTATGACATCATCTTTATTAAGTTAATACGAGACAACCATTAGATCTTATCCTTTGAAGAGGGGAACCAATGATAGTCACTTGATCTTTTAAAATTTACTCTAACTTTGACCTTTTGAAGAGATCTGATGACTGAAGGCAAAAGATCTTTGATTTATTGCATCTAGAGACTCAGTGACTATAGTCTATCTCATAGTCACTTATTTCTTTACTTTATTATAGCTACTAATTAGGGATGAACACATCATCAAGTCTAGAAACTAGATCCATATTATTTTTTATTTTTTGACCCCAACAAGCACTTAACCCTTAGTCATCAAGTGATCATGTGATTGAAGACAACTCCAAGATGCTTAATATTTTCCTTTACTCTAGTTAAATTTAGAGATCACGTGAATGCCTTTATTCACCAAGTTTCCAGATAACTCACTTAACCTTAGTTAGACTTATGAGATTAAGCACCAACCATTGATCTTTCCTTTATCCTATGGTCCTCTCTAATTCACTAGATACTTTGTGACTTAACTGCTAGATCATGAGATTAGGAGATAACCATGTCACTATATTGCTGAATGTTTAAAACATAACCGCCAGAATTAGGAGAATACATGACTACTGCAGTTGCTGGGTCACTTGATAAATAGACTAACTACCTGAGAACCTATAGGCTTGGAGACTATATTTAATCTCACAATAGTTAAAACTTTTGTCACTTCACCATTTCATTTGGAGATCACCTGGCTAAAGGTATTTAGAATCTGGAGACTAGGTGACTATAGTCACTGTGAAAAAATTTAAATAGTATAGTCGCTAGATCTTGTAATTTTCCATGGGTTCATTCAGAGACTACCTAACTAAAGGAACTTCACCGAGTCGCTTGAAGAAAAGGAATATTCTCAAAACTTAAAGAGATCACGTGACAAATCATTTCGAGAGGTTGCTAGACTAAAAGGAATATGCCGAAATCATTAGGAGACTAAATGACTTGCCAAGAAAAATAAAGCGCACATGCTTAAAGGGTTGTTAAGTGACTTCAAAAATGTAATAGAAAAATAGAACTCAGTTAGAATTTTCTAGGGTTTTTTAGATCTTTGAGCATACTTTGACCTAACACTTAGGGTTTTTTACCATTTTTTTCAAATTTTAGGATTTGGGGAGGGAAATTGCAAGAAAATTTCAACATAATTGCAATAAAACTCTTACAAGGAGCAAAGAAAATATCTTCAAAAACAAAAAAATTTAGAGTAACATGAAAATTGAAAGTACTACCAACAGGTGTGTCTCCAACTAAGCATCTTAAAAGATTTCCCAAACTTCTATTCACAACCTATCTCTATCTATCGGTTTGTGGGAGCAATGTAGAACTATATTTCAACATGGTACCAAACTTTCTCCAAAGAGTTTTCCAAAAGTATCCAACAAATTTTTTGTCTCAGTCAAAGATTATACTCCTTAGTAATCCATGCAATCTGAAAATTTCATTAAAGAAAAGATTTGCTACATTTATTGCATCTAATGTCTTTGTATAGAGTATAAAATGTGCTATTTTTGAAAATCTATCCACAACAACAAATATAGAATCATTATCTCTTACTATCTTTGGAAAGTCAAGAACAAAATCCTTACTAATGTAAATCTAAGGTTTCTTAGGTACAACAATTGGTGTATACAATCTAGTATTCTTACTTACTCCTTTTTCAACTTAACAAATTCCACAACTTTTCACAAATTTCTAAACATCTTTATACAACTGTGGCCAAAAGTATTTCTCCTTAAGAAAATTCAATGTCTTATCAATACCAAAATGTCTAGCCAAACCACTACTTTATTTCTCCTTTATCAAATTAGTTCTCATTGGTCCTCTCGGTATACACAACTAAATACCTTTAAACAACATACCTTCTTGAATAAAATATTCATCCCATTTATTACTCGGTTGATCTTGCATAGGTGCTCTGCACTTTCTCCACGAGTCTAAAAAATCAGGATAAAATTCATAAGAATCTCTCATGTCATCAAAGCCTAAAACTTTAATTTTCATCTCGATCATCAAAGATCTTCTTCTACTTAATGCATCAGAAACTCAGTTAGTAACTCCACTTTTATGTTTTATCACAAATGTATAACTCTGTAAATACTCAACCCATTTCATATGTCTCTGATTCAACTTATTCTGAATACCCAAATACTATAGAGCCTTATGATTAGTATACAACACAAATTTACTCGGCATAAAATAATGTCTCCATTTCTTTAGTGTTGAACAATAACATAGAATTCATGATCATACATATAATATTTTTTTTGGAGATTTTCCAACAAGCCAGTACTGACTGTATGTTTGTCATTGCTGACAACATATGGAAAGTAGCATATGTGGAAGTCTTATGTAGTAAGATTTTAGTATATAAAGCATAGATGTGATATCAACATGATATCATGGGTGCAGAGGTTAACTGTTAGTATAGACAATTATATAGCAGCTTATGTAAGTAGTGTTCTTGATAGAGTAACATACAGTGTTCTGAGTATGGTTGTTTGTACAATTATCATGAAGGCTTGCACCCTTGGATATGTGATGAAAACATGTTAGTAATGTTTTAGTTATGGATGCATAGTCTGATATTTAGTATAAGTGACGTTATGCAATCTCTATTCGCCAGTAGCAGTTTCCTGTGTTTATTCAAAAGAGACGACAAAGATTTTATTGGTTCTTGAGTTACACCCATCTTTGGGGTATGTTCCCTTGGAGTTAGGCTTAGATAATAGTTGTTGATGTTTAGTTAAGAGCACATGAAGTAATTTAGCTTGAGGAGAAAGATTCCGTTGTTTTAATAGAGCCGAAAGTGTGTAGCATGCGCCTACAATTATCTTATTGGACAGGTTCCAAAATGTGTTGCATGCATAGTAGAGCTGACATAATGTTTATATAAGTTTGTTATCATTTCTCTATTATGATTTTAAGGTGGTTCTAATAGGCTAACTTGATTATATCATTTAGAGAGAAGATATTTATAGGTAGTCATTTGTGATTGCTAAGGTGTGGTTCATCGTTAATAGTAAGAGCATAACAAAGTGTGCGAAGTGTGGAACCATCAGAAGAAGGTCTATGTGACCAAGAAGAGTCCTTGTGCTATTCATTGGAACTGATCAAAACAAGTAGGTCAAAGCACAATTCACCAAGATCTAGATATAGTGTGTATCATTAAACAAAAGGTTGTAGTCTTCTCCCCTTTGAGCAGTGAGCTCTCAGATAGTGCATCCTCTCCCCTAACAGGGACAATTGTAAAAGAATCCTAACAGGGTCCAACCCTTGGCTAGGTCTACTGTACTTAATGCATTGTAAAGCTAATCCTAATAGGGTAAAGGATCTTATAACAAAGATCATAATACACTAGTACAGAATATTAGTGGGTGTCAATTCCCACCAGAGTTTTTACTGATTTGGGTTTCCCCGTAACTAAAATATTGGTGTTGTGTTCATTTGTTCTTTCATTTTGTTTATGCTTTATGTTTAAGTATACTTAATTGGATAAAGAATTGAAACTTGAAGATAACTGATTCACCCCCCCACCCCTCTTAGTTATTGCTTGGGACTATTCCTAACAATTGGTATCGGAGCCAAGTGCCTCAGAGAGAAAGTTTAATAGCTTGAGGTTGATCAGATTTCTTACTTTAGAAAAGAAAGTCCTAAGTTTGATGGAGAGAATTATCTTGATTGGAAGAAAAAGATGGTGACTCATTTGTAGTGTATTGGTTTTGAAGTTTTTGATGTAATTATCAAAGTAACCAAGATTCCTACCCTAGAAGATCTTGGAAAGGATGATGCTAGTGAAAGGCAAAAGGAATTGTTTCATCAGAATGCTATAGAAAAAGAAGCGCTTATCAATGCCCTATCTGATAGTGAATTTTCAAAGATAAAGAAAGTAGACATTGCCCATAAGATATGGAAGCACCTAGAAGAGATGTTTTAAGGTGACAAACAACAAAAGGATGCACGCATAAAAACATGGAAGAAAAGATACAATGCACTAGAGATGTTACTTGAAGAAAACATCAGAGCTTACAATCAAAGGATCAATGAAGCAGTTGCTAGAATTAGGAACAATGGTGGAGAGATATCAGATGAAGATATTATGGACAAATTGATGACTACCCTTACTCTAGAATATGAAAACAAGATCAACATTCTTGATGAGACCATGCAACTTACATCTAATTTCAAAAGAGAGACCTTGATCAACAAAATCTCATCTTATGAGATTTCAAGATTGAAGACAAAACCTAAGAGTGAGACAACCTTCAAAACAACAGTTCATGGTAAGAAATCTGAAAACACCTCTAGTAATTTTGACGATGATGATGAAGAAATAACTTTAGATTATTTTATTGCTATGATTGCCAAAAGAGAAAAGAAAGAAAAAGGAAAATATGAAAGTCAATTACCATTTAAGTGCTTTGCATGTAATACAATCAATCACTTTGAATCTAAGTGTCCTACTAGAGCTAGAAAGTTCAATAAGGATTACAAACCTATGTAATCTAAGGAATGTTACTATGCTAGAGATGGAGTTTCAGATGATGAATCAGGTGAAGAAGAAATTGGATTCATTTCTATAACTGATCATGAAGATAAGAAAGAAGAACAAGAGCTAGCACTAATCTCACAAGTTGATATAAGGACAAACTAGATCATAGATAGTGGATGTTCACATCACATGACAGGTGATAAAGATAGATTTGTCCATCTAGACAAATACAATGGTGGCATGGTTAGATTTAGAGACAACACTCCTAAACTCATAGTTAGTAGAGGAGCCATCACCTTGAATGGAAAGAATAGTATTGATGATGTTCTCTATGTTGATGGTTTCAAACATAACCTTCTCAGTGTTGGATAGTTACTTGGAAAAGGCTATCAGTTGGAGTTCAAAGATGATAAATGCATCATAAAAAATAGGGATGGTGTTATGATTGTATTAGGCTCAAAGACTAGAGGTAATGTTTTCCAACTTAACTCAGAAGCAAGTTATTTTGTTGCTAAAGTTGATGACAATTTGTTGTGGCATAAAAGAGTATGTCATATCAATTTTGATAATGTAGTAAAGATAAGAAATGTAAAGGTATTAAGAGATGTACCTAGCATAGCAAAGCCAATTGATACTATATGCAGGGAATGGGAAAGCATGCGAGAAATTCATTCAGGAGCAAGCACAATATAGTAGAAAACAAGTTGGATCTGATTCATACAGACCTATGTGGTCCAACTCAAACAAGATCATACTATGGTGAAAGGTATTTCATTTTTTTTGTTGATGAATATACTAGGATGATGTGGGTTGCATTCTTGAAAGATAAGTCACAGGCATTTGAGATGTTCAAAATATTCAAAGCTAAGGTTGAAAATGAATCTGGACTAAAGATAAAATGTTTGAGATCAAATAGAGGAGGAGAATTCACCTCTGACAGATACAGATCGCCGACTGTGAGGTAGTTTGCACCAGGACCGTGGCTAGGGTTTCAGTGCGCATCGCGAAAATGCCTCCACGAAGGGAACGTGGTGAAAGAGCTGGTGTTGTAACACCTGAGGTTAGAGAGCTGTAGAGACAAGTGTGAGCATTGCAAGAAGAGATTCACAGAGGAATGAATCTTAATGTCAGAGATAAAAGCGAGGATGAAGCCGAAGAAGAATATCAAGAAGGAGAAGCTAAAATTGTGAACCAGGAGGAAGAAAGACTTTTTCGGGCGATTTCCAAGATTGGGAAAAGACCTAAGATTGAGGTTCCTACATTTTTTGGAAATCTTAACCCAGAGGAATTGATCGACTGGATCAATGAATGTGAGGAATATTTTGAGTATGAAGATGTTGAGGATCCTGATAGGGTCAAATTTGCGAAGGCCAGACTGAAAGGTCATGCAAAAATCTGGTGGCAAGAAATTCAATTGGAGTGAAATAGAAGAGGTAAAGATAAAATCACAAGATGGGATCGGATGGTGGATAAATTGAAGCGATAGTTCATTCCTGTTGATTATGAGCTTGATCTACTAAAGAAAATGCAAATTTTGAAGCAAGCAGGAAGATCTGTTCAGGAGTATACAGAGGAGTTCTATCGACTCCTCATCAGAACAGGCCATGCAGAAGCTGATAAGGAGAAAGTTGCCCGATACCTTAATGGGTTAAGGCCAAGCATCCAGGAGGAGCTGAATCTGGTTTGAATGAACAGTATTGAAGAGGCATACCAGTTTGCCCTAAAAGTAGAGGAAAAGTTGAACAAGAAGTTTGAGAGAAGACAAAATGGAAGAGGTCGTGGTGGACAATCTGGTGGATGATCATATGGTGGCCGAAATGAAGATCCGAAAAAGAAGGATGAGGCTAGTAGTAGTCAGAATCAGTGAGGAAATAATTCCAATTGCTTCCAGGATCAGAATAATAGAGATCAGAGAGGAAGAGGAAGAGGACAAGGATCTGGAAGAGGTGGCTTCTGTGGAACATGTTTTCACTGTGGAGAAGAAGGTCATAGGGCATTTGAATGTCCTCAGTGCCAAGGCAGAACAGACAGGAGAAATGAAGGCCAGGCCAGAGTTGCACATGTAGATGAAGATGCCAGATCATCAAATTTTGAAGATGCTGAAAGAGGAGAAATGTTGATTAACAGAAGAGTCCTATTGAGTGGTGAGAATGAACCTGAGCAAAGGAGGAGCCTGTTTCGCACCAGGTGCAAGTGTGAAGGTAAATGTTGTGATGTGATTATTGATAGTGGAAGCACTGACAATTTGGTGTCAGAAAAGATGGTGACAAAGTTGAAGCTCAAGAGACAGAAACACTCACATCCATATCGGATTGCCTAGGTACAGGATGACCACAAGGTCATGGTCAATGAACAATGCCTGGTGAAGTTCAAGATTGGCGGATACCAAGATGAGGTATTGTGTGATATCATATCTATGGATGCATGTCATATGTTGTTGGGTAGACCGTGGCAGTTTGACAGATGTGTTGTACACGATGGTCGTGCGAATACCTATTCCCTGACAAAGGATGGAGTGCGACATAAGCTAAAGCCATTGAAGGAGACCGAAGAAAAGGTATGTGGTAATGCAAGAATAACATTTGTTGATGGAAGGAAATTCCTAGATGGTATGAGGCATGAGCATGTGTGTTTTGCTTTAATTCCAAAAGTTGGTAAAGAAGAAGTAGAGGATGTACCTGTAGAGGTTGCAAATTTGTTGAATGAGTTTCAGGATATTGTATCTGATAATGTACCTGATGGATTACCACCGATAAGAAAGATCAGTCATCAGATGGATTTGATTCCAGGAGCCAGTTTGCCAAACAAGGCAGCACACAGAATGACACCAGCAGAAAGTGAAGAGTTGAACAGACAAGTACATGAGTTGTTACAGAAGGGGTTGATTCAAGAGAGTCTGAGTCCCTGTGCTGTACCAGTGGTATTAGCACCAAAGAAGAATGGAGAATGGAGGATGTGTACAGATTCTAGGGCAATAAACAAGATCACAATTAAGTACAGGTTTCCATTGCCACGAATGGATGATATTATGGACTGTTTGAGTGGAGCTGTGTATTTTTCAAAGATAGATCTAAAAAGTGGATATCATCAGATTCGGATCAGAGAAGGAGATGAATGGAAGATTGCCTTCAAGACAAAGGAAGGACTGTATGAGTGGTTAGTCATGCCTTTTGGGCTAACCAATGCACCGAGCACTTTCATGTGGCTCATGAACGAGGTTCTGAAAGAATTTCTGGGTAAGTTTGTCATTGTTTACCTAGATGATATTTTGATCTTTAGTAAGACATTGGATGAGCATATGATGCATATTCGTATGGTATTTGAGAAGCTGAGAGAAGAGAAATTGTTGATTAATTTGAAGAAGTGCAGTTTTGTGAAGAAAGAGTTAGTGTATTTGGGATTTGTAGTTTCAGCAGAAGGTCTAAAAATAGACCCAGAGAAGGTACAGGCTATCCTTGAATGGCCTACTCCAAGGAGTGCTACCGAGGTAAGATCTTTTCATGGTCTAGCTAGCTTTTACAGAAAGTTTATCAAAAATTTTAGCAGTATTTGTGGACCCTTGACTGAAACAATGAGAGGGGATAGAAAAGAGTTTAAGTGGACTAATGGGGTAGAAAAGAGTTTTCAATTGTTGAAACAAAAAGTTATAGAACAACCAGTTTTAGCACTTCCAGATTTTAATAAGGTGTTTCAAGTAGATTGTGATGCTAGTGGTACTGCAATAGGAGCTGTTATGAGCCAAGAAGGTAAACCTGTTGCTTATTTTAGTGAGAAATTAAATGATGCCAAGAGAAAATATTTTGTATATGATCAGGAATTTTATGCTATAGTTTAGGCATTGAAAAAGTGGAGGCACTATCTACTTCCTAAGGAGTTTGTTTTGTATACGGATCATCAAGCTTTGTAATATTTGAATAGTCAAGGAAAATTGAATCAAAGGCATTTGAAATGGGTTGAGTTTTTGCAGAGTTATACATTTGTTTTGAAACATAGGAGTGGAAAGTCTAATAGGGTTGCAGATGCTCTTAGCAGAAGGCAACTATTGCTGACAGAAATGTAGATTGAAGTGATTGGGTTCAAGGAACTCAAGAATTTGTATCCAAAGGATCCTGATTTTGGTGAAGCTTGGAAAGCTTGTACAGAACCTGTTACTCTAGACAGGATGAAATGGTTGGATTTCATCATCCAGGATGATATGCTATTCAGAGGGAGTCAGTTGTGCATTCCACGAAGTTCTATGAGGGAGAATCTCATCAAGGAGAAGCATAGTGGAGGATTGGCTGGACATTTTGGTCGTGATAAAACTGTTGGTTTGGTTAGTGAGAATTATTATTGGCCGCAGTTGCAGCAAGTTGTGAAGAAGTTTGTACAGAGTTGCAGAGTATGTCAGATGGTGAAAAGAGTGAAGTAGAATACAAGATTGTATCAGCCATTACCTGTACCAGAGAAGCCTTGGGAGGATATCAGTATGGACTTTGTTCTTGGTTTACCGAGGACACAGCGGGGACATGATTCAATTTTTGTGGTAGTTGACAGATTCTCAAAGATGGCACATTTCATTCCCTGCAAGAAGACTAATGATGTTGTTCATATAGTAGAATTGTTTTTCAGAGAAGTAGTGAGACTTCATGGTTTGCCAAAGACCATAGTTTCAGATCGGGACACTAAGTTTGTTGGATATTTTTGGTGTACATTGTGGAAGAAGTTGAAGATAGATTTGAAGTTTAGTTCATCACATCATCCACAGACTGATGGACAGACAGAGGTGGTGAATAGGAGTTTGGGAAATTTGCTGAGATGTTTGGTTGGAGATAAGCCAACAGGATGGGATTTGATTTTACCATAGGCAGAATTTGCATACAATAATTTTATCAATAGGAGCACTGGTAAATCACCATTCGAGATTGTATATGGAAGTAGTCCAAGAAATGCATCTGAATTGAGGAAGATAGATAAAGGAGAAATAAGTAGTGCTGAAGCTGAGGATTTTGCAGAACACTTGAAGAACATCCATGGGGAGGTGAGGAAGCATATTACCAAGATGAATGCACGGTATAAGGCTAAGGAAGATGAGAAAAGGAGGTATAAGGAATTTCAGGTTGGTGATGAAGTCATGGTTCATTTGCGGAAGGAGCGGTTTCCAGTTGGTACATATAACAAGCTGAAAATGAAGAAGTTTGGACCATGCAGGATATTGAAGAAACATGCTTCAGGAAATGCATATGAGGTAGAATTGCCTACTGAGCTAAATATTTCACCAGTGTTTAATATTTCAGATTTGACAGAGTATCATGAAGGAGGTGTTGAAGATGAGATCACAGCAGCACAGTGGAGTATTCCAACAACTAGTTCAGACACTAAGGAGATCGAGGATATACTGGACAGTCGTGTTGGCAGAAGCACAAGGAACAGGACATATGAAGAATATCTGGTCAAGTGGAAAGGATGACCTGTTGAAGATTCATCATGGCTAACAAGGGTGGAGGTTAACCATCTTGGTTTTCCTTTGCACACCTGAGTCATGACAGGGTCACTTCTCAAATTACCCCGGGTGTCTGATGCAGGAGCATCCTGGGTGTAAGAGCAATCTTGCATCACCCAAAAATATTTCTATTTTTATATTCAATAAGGGCTATTTTGTGCAGAGCTACTATTTATGGAAAGTTACTATTTTTGGTAATTTTTCATATGTGCTCAGAATGATCTGATTTCTTTCTTGGAGGTTCATTTTGGTCATATAAGTCTGCCAGTAAAGTTTCATTGCTAGATCAAGTGTATATTGGAAGATATTGAAGATTTTCGGTATTGGCAGCAAGGTACAGAAACTTTGAACTCAGTTTTGAAGGCTTTAGAGGCCCTAGATGAGGTCAAAAATTCGAGTGATGGGTGCTTGCATGGGTCAAGCTTGTAGAGCGCTTCGTGGCGTTTTTGAAATGGGGTTATAATAGCCGAGCGGGTCAACGGGTGATGACTTATGGTCTTCGGAAGTTGGGCCACCTGAAATGGCGAAAAATGATTTTCTTCAAAAAATTTGTTCGGGTTTCAAAGGTTATCTTGAGCCGACTATGATGTAATAAAATGTAAAATAAAATAATTCTAAGTTTGGTCGGCCTTATTGGCTAAAATTCTGGAACCTTCCCAGCGGTGGATAATTGCCTATATAAGGAAGGCTGTATTATTGTCTTAGGCAGTTCAGAATAGTTCTGGGTAGTAGATCTAGGCAATAATTCGAGGCTTTGTCCTACAGAATATTGTAAGGGAATTCCCATGGGGCTTTGCATATTGTAATTCTGAAAGTTTGTAATTCCACATTTGTGGAGATAATAAGAAGCCAATTTTCTGTTCTTGCATATTGTTGTTGTTTCTCTATTTCTGTTATGTGTTTGTGGTATTAAGGGGAGCACCCTTCATCAAAAGAACATGGCATAAAGAGACAATTGAGTGCACATAGAACCCCTCAGCAGAATGGAATTATAGAGAGAAGGAATAGGATCATCCTTGATACAGTGCACACCATTATGGTAGATGGAAAAGTTGCACACACCTATTAGAGAGATGTAGTCAATACAGTAGTCTATACCATCAATAGTGTTAGCACCTACAAAAAATTTCATGGCCTTACCCATTTTCCCTAGTCTCTGCAATGTTTTTATGGTCTCTGGCTTAAACCCTTAGCAAATATTTCATATTTCTAGCTGTTACATGGAAAAAACCCTAATTAAGCTATGGCCTTGTTATATTTTAATGTTACTTTTTCCAGTCACTTAAACCCCAAAATACCCATGTGCTAAAAAGGTTTGCATCCACCTCGCTTGTTATGTGGTTAGCTTTTCTATCGAGCCCCCCCTTTATTATTTTCCGCTAAACCTAAGTCTTCATTTAATTTTTCCTAAGTGTCAAACCCTCTAGAATATGTGGTTGTCGCATAATCTTATAGCTTCTTGTTGTCAGAGTTTCTGACATGCGATCATGTGACAAGGTGCGGCCCGTCCTAGTGGGCTAGTCTATAGTATCACTTATTTGCTGAGATGGCAGATAGTTATTGGTTGCAAGGCAGTGAGTTGGCAGGTTGTCAGTGGGGCCCGTGTAATGTCCCTGCCAAGGAACCCATAAGGAATCAGGTCTATGACCTAAAATTACAACTAACAAATTTTTTTAACATTCTAACATAACATTATTACCATTCAAAAGTACATTCCTTAAGGTTCCCTTGATGAATTTGATTACCATTATCAAGTATTTCATTTAATTACTTAAGCTAACAAATTCTATTTCCATTACAACTTCAATTCATTCCATTTCACATCAAAGCCAATTACATTAATGAACTAGCAGAATTAATTTCCCTTACCGACTAACATGTAATTTACCATTAAAAGTGAAACAAGCACACATTACTTATCACATCTATGAAGCACATTTATTCTTTCATATTTATTAACTCCTTAACATTATCAATGCTTAACTCATTTGCACCATCATCTCAATTAAACTTTTCCATTAAGAGTCCTTACTTCCTATTTTCAATATAATAATAGAGAGAGCATAAAGTAACTAACCATTTATTGATAACCAACACAAGCCATTCAATGAATCTTTCTTTTTCCATAAGTTTAACTTCCACAAATCATCATCTATAACCCTGTATAAGCCTAGTTGAGAATTGAAATTAAAACCTTGTTTGAATAACCACACATCACTAACATTGAACTATACATTTAAGAAGTCACATCTCATTACTACTTTCCATAGCATACATGATTCCTTACCCTTATTAATTCACCTAGAGATACCTTAGCATATCTTTTCACTATCCATATATCAAGACCAGTTTCCTTTTAAAGAAGTTTACATCCATAAGTACTTTCATTACAAAGGTTTTCATAGAACCATTACTTTCAATTTCATTTAAGATTTACAAGAGATATAAATTAGGAATTACTCATTGATTTAACCATATTCAATCCCCTTTTAGATTCATAATTCAACCCTTCCCTTATACATAACTTATTTCTTACAATTTCCTTTTATTACAAACATAATTATAGTTACTGCACATTGCCCAAAGGCATATAGAAAGATAATTACATCAAGTTTCCCAAGTCTCACAATACATCTTTACATCTTGATAACAAAAGATAAAGATACATGATACAAGAATAGAATCTTCACCACTGAACAACTCATAATCCAAGCCACGACATGAACCGTGAACATACCTCGAAAGAGATTTGCCACAAAACCATGTGAAATAGATAAAGTTCCACCCCCTGTGCTAGGAGATAGAACCAAGGTACTCTCAAGACCTTAAGGCAATCTAAGTCTCAAAAGAACAGGAATAAATCACATAAAATATCATCATACTATAACACTGAGGTTAAGGTTCTAAGAGACCACCTAACCACGTGGATACCTAAAAAGCCCACTCCCTCGAGCTAGGAGATAAACACCAAGGTCCACAAAGAAGGAATAGCTAGGCCATACCTAGGGTTGGGTAATCTTTCCCAAATAGAAAAATAAAAGAGAGTCAAAGTATAAATCTTTCCCAAAAAGGTTCTAAGGCTTGGTAGAAACTCTAAGCAATAACCTAAGTGAGTGTCATCGCATAGCCCTCACTCCTTAGGTTGTCCTGATACTATCCACTCCAGCCCCTACCCCCAAGTAGGCACATGTGGGATTGAATGCCTTTCGTATAGATAAGCATCATTCGATCGTACCTACGCATAGGTACCTTCTCCCACTCCCATCCCTAGCCTTTACTAGCACTAATGGCATGGGTGAGGCACATTTAATCTTTTTAAAGTTTTAACCCATTCCCATAAGTTTAATTAAGTTTTCACTTGTTAAATAACTCTTCACTCAGTTATCCTGGTTCTAGCCACTTAGGGCCCCGGCCCCACACTAAGAGCCACTCACTAGGTGTTATTAGGTTTTCTACCCTTAACCCACACATCATAGTTACCTCATACATGTAGTAAAAACACTTCATGTAATTCCAACACAATAAGAAATGAACATTTTTATAGTTTACACAAAGTTTCATTTGCCAAAACACAATATAAAACTTCGCACATGCATTGAAACAACATTCCATAGCTTATTCCAAAAATCTAGGAAAAAGTCTCCTGTGCCTAAAATATGGTGAAGTCTGAATTTTTAAGAAATCTCAAAATTAGAAATTGCATCTTAATCCCTAGGAGTCTAAAACCTTTCTCAATCATCTTAGAAGGTACCTAAACCCTTTATACAATTATAACTTAAATGTTATAATTGTATAAAGCCCAAATCCTATTTTCCTCAATTTGCACTGGCTCTGTCGGCTAATACTGCATTGGTCAGTTAACACTGGATTGGTTGCTTAATACTGGACTGGTCGGTTGACACAGTTTTTCTGGGTGAACACTATTTTGGTTGGCAATGCTTGTTTGGTCGGTTAACACCCTACCAACCTAGCTCAGTTGACACACTACCGACCTAGCTCAGTTGACACATTACCAACCTAACTCAGTTGACATACTACTGACCTAACTTGTTTGACACACTATCAACCTGGCTTGGTTGTCACATTACCGACCTAGCTCGGTTGTCACATTACTGACCTAGCTTGGTTGACATACTAAACTGGCAGGAACTACAGAAAACAACTATAAACTTTGACTTGCAGGTAAAATTGGGCATTATGAGGACTATGGTTTCCTAATTTGAGCATGACCCATTAGAGATCTCCAAGTTTCCCTTTATAAAAGGCCCATCAATCCTCCCTAACTATCTAGCAAATATATTCTAGATCTGGGAAAAAAAAAAAAAAGGTGGCACATCAGAAGTAGTAAGGTTGCGACTGAAGTTCTAAATTTCTGGAAGCGTTCATAATACCTCTAATGTCAATATACTACACTATCCTACAAGATCAAAACCACTTCTACCCTCCCAAGGAGGTTTCACCATAGTGAACATACAAACATTCATAAAATAACTTTCCGCAAACACATTTCAAATACACAGAAAATAAAACATATATATATAGTTCCCGATTCCAAACAAAAGGTAAACAATCATAATCTCATCGATTAATAGATCATTCATATACACAATCATACTCATGGGAAGAATGGAGATTTTTCCTAGGTTAGACCCTACCTGGGGTCCTGTGGAGAATTGTCTATCCCTTGGTTGAAAACTCTCTGCAAAATTTCCAGCCTTGAGCAAATATCCTCTTAAAAATACTCCTTTGGCAATCAACTCTAGGAAATCCTCGCACAGATGACTTCACCAACCAGAAACTCTCAACCTCACATAAACATTCACCAAATTTTCTAGAGTAATCAATCACAGACAATCTCAAAAGAAAATCAATCTTCCAAAAATTCTTCCCCACCGCACACAAAATCTTCAATTACTTATCCACCAACTATGTTGTTGGAGGAGTTTCTTTATGGGAAGCAACTTCTTCAACTTCTGTAGTTGGTTGAATAACTAATAAATCATTCCCGTAAAATAATTAATCAAGGTTTTAATAAATTTAATTAAAAATAGTCTCAAAATGAAACCATAACAAGAAAACTCAACAATTAACTATCAAGGAAAACACATAGCACACATGGAAACTAGCTAGCCTAACTTCTAGGAGGTCTTGAGTTCAACTCCCTCCTAGATAGCTAGTTTTAATACAAATAACCTTTCTTTTATTATTAATTTTATTTTCACTTTTTATTTAATACACTTCATCGAATTCACTTCAATTAACATACCACTAAAACAATCAATAAATCCATACAAATATTATTATTATTTATATAAGCATGGGTATATGCATGTGCACCCACATATACACATACCTATATAACATACAATCAATATAACTCATATAAAATAAATATATATAAATATACTAACAAGGATAAATCTAATTCACATCATAAATCACAGAGCAACGTTAAATCATAAACTACAAGACCACATCACATATTGCATTCAGATCCCCCAACTAGGGTAACCTCCTAAATAGAAACCTAAGTCCATGGTAACCTTGAGAGTAATCTTGGTAATACCTCCACACAACAATAGTTCGAGGATTTTTAAGGCACGCTCAGACTTGTGTAGCCAGGTGGAGTCGATAACTGGTACCTACATCCTGTAACACCAACCAAGTACACCAATATATATCTACATATGTACAAGCAATTGCAAACAAGGAGGGAGAGTGCGACATCATGTGGACCTCCTATAGGAGTAACTACGACTACCTCCCCTCTTTCGATAGTCATGTCAGATAGTCACACAAATAAAGCATAATTGGATTAGTGTGGTTAGTACCAAAATAATCTCTTTTTTATATTATATAACAACAATGAATCATAACATAATCATGTAAATATAAATCATCTATTATCTTTCACAAACCCATTTAACCATCAGACATGTACTCAAAATGTCCCATTATCAAATCAAGATAAACAGATCATATATCCATAAATGCATTAATCATGTCTAAACCCAAGTAACGTTATTAGAGAATGTAACCAATTTAACCCTTAAATGATTATAGTCAATTAACCTAATGTACACATAAATATTAATAATGAGCATTTCAGATATAAGCATGTAGATTTATCACATGATCCTATCACTAACACATATGAAGATATAAAGGAACATACTTACACAATATTATTATTTCCCACATTAACATGTCAAGTTATAATGATTAGGAAGAAACCATCTCAAGAAGGAACATTCTCTTAGCCATGAAAATACTTATAACACGATCTAACTTCCTAGAGAGCATAACCAAGATTGATAGGGTTGGAGGGGCATTACAGTCTAACAGCTTTCTGATTACTTTGATCTAACAATTGGCGCATGATCACATGGAATCTTTCTAGGCTTTGCGATCATGTGATGACCATTGATCTTCCTATTGCTATAGGATGATAGATAGGTGGGCCTGGTTTATGCGACATGGAAAATTCTGATTCAAAGTAGTGGCTTATGTGGTGTACAGGGCCTATGGTTGTCACATAATTGCATGGAATCTTTCCAGGCTATGTGATCATGCAATGACCGTCAATTTGGAATCAAACGTAAAGGAGGGTAAGTGGGTCCACTTCTAGGTATGTACAAATGTTCTTCCTCATTGGCCAAAAGAAATGATGATATGGTAGGGTTGTCAAAGGGACTTGTGAGAAAAGAAAAAGTTGGGGCCTACTTGTAAGTTCTTTGCAATGAGGCAGGTTTTGATTCAATAAAATGGCTTACATGGCATGGTGGGGTCAAGCTTTCATGGCATTTGTAGGAGATTCAAGATTTCCAATTGGTGTAAGAGCACATGGAATCTTTTTGGCATATGTGATCTTGCACCAGTCATTCAATCTTCTAGGCGGTATAACATTTCTCAGTGGGTCCACTGCCATGCAAGCACATTTGGCAATTTTTTATTGGTTCACATAGTTATGACTTGGCATATGTCAATGGGACTAGGGTTTCTGGCATGTCCTTGGGGCTCTGACATCTACAAAAGATCTACAGTTGGCATAAGTTCTCATGGGTTCTATCAGAGCCATGCGATCTTGTGCCAGCCATTGATTTTATGTTTTTCTCAAGTGTGTAATCAAGGTGGGTCCTTTGAAAGTTAGAGCTGACATGCACAATTTTCATTGGTTGAAGGGATAGCTATGCAGTGGGACCATTGGCCATGTGGTGCAAAGTTGTTCAAATTTTATTAGCCATAGATTTAGGTGATGAGGACATGTCAGTGGACCTGAAAGATTCAAAAGGGATGCCAGTGTGGAGGATCTAATAGTCGGTGTATCTTCGCATAGAATCTTTTGAGGCTATGCGATCTTGCACCAGCCATTTGATTAAAGGCTTAAACAGAGTGGATCTAGGATGCTACACAATGCTGATGTGCTCAATTTTCATTAGTTGTTGATTGCTGGCATGGCCGAGGACTTTTCAAAGGGTTTTGACTATTGCAAAAGTTATTGATGACTATCCAATGTGCTGAGAAATGATGAAATCAATGGCTACATTTTAAACTTGCCTGATTAACCATTGCAGTTCAAATTCAAATATTTTAAAGGGTTTTTAGTGATAGAGGGGATGAAATTTTAATGCCTGGGTGGCTAGATTTGATGAAATTACTTGAGCTGACTGTTGTAGAGTGGTCCAGAGGCCTGATGATTGATTGTAGGGAGTTCCATGTTGTAAAGAAATGGGTAAGCTTTCTTGAGGCATGTTGCAGGTGGCTAATTTGATTGATTTTCATGACAAATTCATGGTCCTTGGTACATTACTTAGAAGATTCACATAAGTGAGAATTATTCTTGAATTTGATGGCCTGGTTTTCATCCCCTATAGTAAATCCTGATTGATTTTGTTTGGTTTGGTGGGTGAAACCCTAACCCTAGTCATCTGAAGCTTGTTGCATCCTATTTTGGGATTCCAAGATGACTAGGGGGTATATATTGTTGTATTTTTGACTTGTAAGGGGTTCCACAATTTTGGATGTCCATTATTCTATTTCCATGAAGGGTCCTTTCCTTGCAGATATTTTCCTTCTTCTCTACATATAGGGTTCCCTCTTTCTTCTTTGGTTTTGGAGAATAGAATACATGTTGTAATAGTTTGTCTTATGTATGAGTTTTCAATATATTTGTACTATTATCAGACTATCTCCATTTGAATCCTGAACTTGTTGATTATAGCATCAAGGGTGTTTAATCTTTCTACTTGTATTTCCTATGTGTTTGTAGTAGAGTTGTCTTCATAGAGATAACTGAGTTCAAGATTAGTTTTCAGATGTGTATGAGTTGGGATATCAACGGTGTCTCATGCTTGTCTTCTAGTAGATGCTAGTTAATGTATTACTTGTTTATAGGTCTCTTCTAAGGGGAGGGTTAAAATCCTTTGAATAGGTGATAACATATCTAGGTACACAGGTGAATTCTTGAAGTGAGGTTTGTTAATGGTGTATGATTGATGTAAGGCATCAACATATTTGATATATTGTCTTCTTGTTCCATAGCTCCTTGTTGCAGTAATGTATTTGACTCTGTTGCCCATTGGATAAGGCACTGGTCTATGAGAGACTTAGGATATCTCAGGGGTCCTTTCAAGCCAACATTAAAATCATTCAATGAAATACCTTTTCCCTTCATGTTAGTAGTAGTAGGAGGTCCATTCTAGTCTTCAAATTCATTCTATACAAATAGGGCTATTGCATAAGAATTGGTTTCATTGGGGTACATTATACCTAAAAGGATTTGAAGATTATTTAACAATAATGTATTTGTAGGCGTATTGTTTATCATGAGGTGTTTTAAGTGTGTAGATAAGGCAATACCCACCTGAGTGATGTGGAGCTCAAAGAAGAAGGAGGATTCCTTTCAATCCTCATCAATTGGATTGTTTTCTTGTCAAACTTGAAGTGCCTAACCTTAGACTCAAGCCCACCTATTGATTCAAGTTTGGTCTTGCAGGGAAAAGAATCAACAAATAGAATACAATTAAGACCTGGCACTAAGAAAACACCCTATGAGCTATGGTTTGGTAATGTCCCATAATTAAATACTTTAGAATCTTTGGAAGCAAGTGCTACATCAAGAGGGATGAAGCAGTAGGCAAGTTTGATGCAAGAAGTGATAAAGGTATTTTCCTTGGTTACTCTACTAAAAGTAAAGCTTATAGATGTTTCAATTTAAGATTGAAAAAGATCATTGAAAGTGCTCATGTTAAGATTGATGAAAAGTTCATGGTTCAAGAAAGATATCATGATTACTCAGCCATGATTGAAGAAGAACCTAGACCCTTCACTAAAGAGATAACTATTGAAGAAATGTTTGACAATATTGATATAGTGTTCAATGACCCTGTGAAAAGTATAGAAGAAACTCCTAAGGCTAATGAGTCAGCATCACCTAAAGTTCTAAAGTTTACATCTAGAAACCATTCCAAGAAAGACATCATTGGAGATCAGAGTGACAAAGTTTTAACAAGGTCACAAGCAAAGAACTCAGCTAGCAGTGAAGTAGTATGTTTACTATCTCAGATTGAGCCTTTAAGTGTTGAAGATGCTTGTAATGATTTAGAGTAGCATGATGCTATGAAAGAAGAACTTGATCAGATTATTAAGAATGACACTTGGGAACTGGTCCCAACATCTAGTGATAAGAATGTGATTGGAACAAAGTTGATATTTAAAAACAAGATGAATGAAGATGGTACAGTAATAAGAAACAAAGCAAGATTAATATGTAAAGGATATGCACAAAGAGAAGGCATTGATTATTCAGACACCTTTGCACCTATGAGAAGATTAGAAGCTATTAAGTTGTTTCTAGCTTATGCTACACTTAAAAACTTCAAAGTTTATCAAATGGATATTAAGTTAGCATTCCTGAATGGATATTTGAAAGAAGTATACATTGAATAGCTAGAAGGATTCACCTTATCAGACATACCTAATATGGTATGTAGATTGAAGAAGGCCCTCTATGGACTTAAGCAAGCCCCTAGAGCATGATATGAGAGACTAGATAGATATGTAACAAAGATTGGATTCAAAAAAGGAGCAACAAATTGTAATCTATTTATAAGAGAGACATTTGAAGGTTTACTACTTGTAGCTATATTTATTGATGACATCATCTTTGGAGGTAATTAAAAACTTAGTGTTGAATTTGCTAAGGAGATGCAAAATGAATTTGAGATGAGTATGATTGGCCCTATCAAGTACTTTTTGGGATTGAATGTGCAACAGACAGAGAAAGGTATTTTCATTAATCAGTCCAACTATGTGAAATAAATATTAAAGAAATTCAAGATGGATGATTGCAAGCTAGTAGGGACTCCTATGATTACTAGATGAAAGCTTACAAAAGAAGATGACTCATTAGAAATATACATAACTTTGTACAAGTCTATGATTGGAATACTTATTTATCTTACTCAAACTAGACCTGATATTTCCAATGTAGTTGGTATAGTTGGAAGATTTGCAAGAGAGCCTAAACAAAGTCACCTCATCATAGTTAAAAAGATATTTAGATATTTGCAAGGCACTATAGACTATGTTCTATGGTATCCTAATTCAGAAAATGTTGAGCTTCATGTCTACACTAATGCAGATTGGGTAGGATGTATTAATTATAGAAAGAGTACATCAACTAGAGTAGTTTCTTTTGGTGATAGAATTGTCACTTGGACAAGAAAGAAACATAACTGTATCTCTTAGTCAATAGTAGAACTGGAATATGTTACAGCAACCTTGAATTATTCTACAATTGTTTGGATCAAGAAAATGATAAAGAATTTTGGAATTTAGATTAATTATCCTATTGTTATTCACTATGATAACACTAGCACTATCAATATGTCAAAGAACCCTGTGATGCATGCAAAGACAAAGACATTGAAATCAAGTATCACTTCCTAAGAGAGAAAGTGGCAGAGAAAGAAGTCAAGCTGGACTATGTGAGTACTAAAGATTAGTTGGTAGACATATTCACAAAGCCCTTGCCAAAGGATACTTTTGAGTATCTCAAGGAGAAGTTGGGAGTAATTCCTTTCCCTAATTCTGATTAGAAGAAAGAAGGAAAGGCATCAGTCCTCAGGGACTGATGAAAGGTTGACTACTCTACCTCAAGAGTAGTAGTCATGCTTAAAATGAATGGCACCCTTTTCCATTGATGTCAAATGGGGAGTAATATAGATTCATGAAAAAAAGAAGTAAAAAGAAGGAGTGATATACTAAGGGGAGCAGTATTCAGTTATGACAGTAGTTCAGTTGAGGAAATCAAGAATGTTGGAAAATATTGCAGTAGATGGAGGATTCATCTTTGGGGGATTTTTGAAGAGGAAATCGAGAAAGTTATAAAAGAAATGTTCATTTGGGTTGGTGGTGGTTTTTCATTCCACATGTTGCCATCAATGCCAAAGGGGGAGATTAATGGAGATTTGCCAGCAGGCCAGTACTGACTGTATGTTTGTCATTGATGACAACATATAGAAAGTAGCATGCATGGAAGTCTTATGTAGTAAGCTTTTAGTATATGAAGCATACACATGATATCAGTATGATATCATGGGTGCAGAGGTTAACTATTAGTACAGACTGTTATATAGCAACTTATGTCAGCAATGTGCTTGACAAAGTAATAGATAGTGTTTTGAGTATGGTTCTCTATATAGTTGTCATGAAGGCTTGCACCATTGGATATGTGATGAAGACATGTAAGTGATGTTTTAATTATGGATGCATAGTCTGATATTTAGTAGAAGTGAAGTTATGTAGTCACTATTCGCTAGTAGCAGTTTCCTATATTTATTTAGAAGAGCCGACAGAGATTTTATTGGTTCTTGAGTTGTGCCCATCTTTGGGGTATGCACCCTTGGAGTTAAGCTTAGATAAGATTTGTTGATGTTCAATTAAGAGTGCATGAAGTAATTTATCTTGAGGAGAAATATTTAGTTGTTTTGGTAGAGTTGATAGTGTGTAGCGTGCGTCTATAATTATCTTATTAGATAGGCCCCAGAATGTGTTGCGTGCATAGTAGAGCCAACAGAATGTTTATATAAGTTTTTTATGGTTTCTCTATTATGATTTCAAGGTGATTCTAATAGGCTGACTTGATTATATCATTTAGAGAGAAGAGATTTATAGGTAGTCATTTGTGATTGCTAAGGTGTGGTTCATGGTCAACAGTAAGACCAGAGAAGAGTGTACAAAGTGTGAAACAATCAAAAGGAGGTCTATGTGACCAAGAAGAGTACTTGTACTATTCATTGGAGTTGATCTAGACAAGTAGGTCAAAGCATAGTTCACCAAGATCTAGATATAGTGTGTATCTATTAAACAAAAGGTTGTAGCCTTCGCCCCTTTGAGTAGTGAGCTCTCAAATAGTGTGTCCTCTCCCCTAATAGGGACAATTGTAAAAGACTCCTAATAGGGTCTGAACCTTGACCAGGTCTACTATACTTAATGCATTTTAAAGCTACTCCTAATAGGGTAAAGGATCTTCTAACAGGGATCATAATACACTAGTACAAAATATTAGTGGGTGTCAATTACCACAGGGGTTTTTACCTATTTGTGTTTCCCCGTAACCAAAATATTGTTGTTGTTTTCATGTGTTCTTTCATTTTTTTTATGCTTTATGTTTAAGTATAATTAATTGGATAAAGAATTGAAACTTGTAGATAACTAATTCACCCCCCCCTCTTAGTTATCTCTTGGGATGATTCCTAACAATTTTCTCCTTGCATCATTTAACTTTTCACTAAAGAAAGCAAGAGGTATACCTTCTTGAATAAACATAGCTCCAATTGCACTACCACTTGCATCACATTCCAATACCTTATTAAAATCAGACAATGCCAAAATAGGCAATTCAACAACCTTCTTCAGAGTCTCAAAACTTTAATCAGCTCCATGTGTTGAGTTGAATTATTTTTTGTCTCCTCTCATAGTCTCAGTCATAGCATTACAAATTGAACTAAAATTCCTAATAAACTTTCGGTAAAAACTTGCCAAACCATGAAATGATGTTACCTCACTAGCACTCTCAGATGTAGGCCAATTCAAAATAGCTTCAACCTTTTTAGGATCCATTTTAAAGCCATCATCCAAGAATTTATTCAAAACTTCATTCATCAACCTCATAAAAGTACTTGGTGCATTACTTAAACCAAAAGGCATAACCAACCACTCATACAAACCTTCCTTTGTCTTGAAAGAAGTCTTCCATTCAACACCTTCTCTGATTTTGATTTGACAATAGCAATTTTTTAAATCAATTTTGCTAAAATAATTTTCTCTAATCAAACTATCTATTATGTCATCCATTCTCGATATAGGAAACCTATACTTTATTGTTACCTTATTGATTTCTCTAGAATCAGTACACATTGTGAATACAATAGGTACTACACAATGACTCAAACTTTTTCTAATGAAACATTTCTCCAACAACTCTTGAATATGTCTATTCAATTATTGATTCTCGGTAGGTCTTAACCGATAAGGTGCGTTATTTGGTAAACTAGCTCCAAGGATTAGATACATACAATGATCAATGCTTCTCTTAGGTGGAAAACCATTAGGTAAATTATCAAAAATGATACCTCTATACTTGGTGAGTATCTTATCAATCTCCTCAGGGACACTATCCTCTATTTTCTTACTCAATTTGTTAGGAATCATAGAAAAAAATACATCATTCTTTTTCAAATCTTTAACAAACTTTTTTCCTTCCATCAAGAAAACTTTCAGAGATGTGCAAATGTTACTAATAGGTTCTTCAATCAAAGGTAACAAGATTTTTCTTCTCCCATCAGCCCAAATAGTATATTTATGCAATCTTCCATCATATATAGCATATCTATCATATTGCCAAGGTCTACCCATCAAAATATGACAACAATCTATAGGCATGATATCACATAACACATTATCATAGTACTTTCCATTTTTCAAATTCACATAACATTGTTCACTTACCAAAAATGTATGCTCATCCTTGATCCATGAAATGTGATAGGGCTTCAGATGTTCCTACCTTTTCAACTACAACTTTGTGACCATTTCCTCAGATGCTAGATTCTTTGAGCTACCACTGTCAATGATTACCTTCCAAACTTTGTCAAAAACTCTACATCTAGTCTTGAACAAACTTTTCCTTACGAGATCTTCCTTTTTACCTTCATTCCAAAGTGCTCTCCTTTCCATCAATTTATTTTCCTTCTCAGGTTTATTCGGTGACTCTTCTTGCACCAAATCATTCTTGCTGCTACCGGCCTTCTTACTTGCATGTGTACATTCAAATGATCTATTTCCTTCTTCTCAACAATTGTAACAAGTTCCTTAGAAACCACCTATTTTATAACCACATTAGTAGTTACAGCCTCTACCTCTAGATGAACTTTCACCTTTCCACTCAGTCTTGCCTTTATCTAGATTTATCTTTTTAGGTTCAAATCTACTACTATCACCATGAGATCTACCTCTTCCTCTCAGGAATCTACAACCTCCCAAAATTGTTGTCAGGTGGAAGATTGTGATCTGACCTACAATTGCAGAGGGTTTTCAAGATGGTTCATGGGAGGCAAGATGTAGATCAAGGAACCTTCAAACCTAGATTTGTAAATTTAGATCTAGATCTAACATCACTCTGATACCACCTAACACAAGAGAGGATGGGGAGAGGGGCCATAGGAACACCCTAACCAGGTCCACCTTGTAGAACAACACATGGAAGCAACAAAAAACAAGAGTGAGAGAGAGAGAATGTAGATGTCTCTCATATATTATCTTCAAATTGATTCATACATGTTGGGTTGTAAGGCCTTCTCAATTTCGACCAAATATTACAATCTAGTATAAAAATCCTCCAACATTTGATGATCTATAGATAATCTCTAATCTTCTATGTTCTATCCTCTATCCAAAAATTGACTCTCTAAACTCTAACCAAACAACTACATTTATACAAGAGGCTATCAAATCAATTTGGCCTTCAGATCCATATTCAATAGAAGGAATGACCAGATCTAGGTCCACACGCTTCCCAATGATGGATACCAACATTAAATTTGGGGCCTTAATTTAATGCACAAGTAAGCCTCAAAAGAAATACAAAATAAAAAAATTGGTAAGCAAGGATAACCAAGCACCAGACAAGCATCACTGAGCACCAAGGAAATAATCAAGCACCAGAGATAACCAACAAACACTGGTGAACAAAGGAAACTAACCAACACCGAACCAACTCGGTCAAAGTAGGAACTAAGAAACATAGACAAACTCAAATATGTTTTTGGTGACACAAGATTGCCAAGGACCCGAGATGCTCCTGCATCAACTTTATCAGCCTTCCTCTTGGATCATGTCTAACAACAAATGACCAACCTGATTTATGTGGAACCTCTGAGTAAAATACCTTCTCACATTGGCTTGGAAGAACATAGGGCTATTCTCCAAATGACTCAAAAAACCTTGTATTAATCATTGGAAACCCATTATCATGTTCAAAAACATTTCTATCAAGTTCATTTTTATTGAGTTGTAGTTTCTACCATTTTACAACAAAGATAACTAATTTGAAGGAATTAAAGTCACAATCAAGTATATCAACCAAAATACTATTGTATTGATTTTGCAACTCTTGAGGATGTAAGTCATTTCTATATGAAATATTAGTCACTTGGAACACTACACTTATCCCATAATTACAAGTTCTCTTCATGTCATCTAACTTTTTGATAAAAAATTTATAACCATTACATAACATAGCCTTGTAGTTTTCACCTACAATAATGTTAAACACATATAAATTATTGTATCATGAGTTGAAAAACATGCAGTTGATTAATTACCAAATTTATAAGTACTTGGTGATCTCTTAAACTATATGCTAAATCTATTTTCTTTTGTGTAAGATTGGGATCTCCATTACAATGAGCTTGTATAACCAATGAAGATATGAATTCCCATGTTAATCTATGACCATAATGTTGACATTTTCAATCCCTATTGTCATCTAGTCTTGATTGTTGGAAATAATTTTCAAACATCAACCATTATGTGGAACTATATTATCTCAAATTCTATTATATTCCAACTACCATAGGTGATGTGTCATTCTTCGGGAATTTGATGTGGTCTCTTCTTTCCTATTGAAAAGATGTTTTTTCGTAGTTTGATGCTTATGATTTCTAGGGAGGAAGTGCCTATACTGGTGTAGGAGAAACCTCAAAAGATTGAATCAAAGGAAGATAAAGATGTTAAGGAGATCACAAATCTTCTTTAGGTTCCTAAGAGACTATGTACACTCATTACAGTCCTAATGTTCAATCAAGTACTTTTGGGTGGCTATATAAACCTAAGACACTTAGATTGAGGGGATTGATATGAGAGATGTTTAATGTTATAAATAGTATAAATTAGGAGTGTAAGGTCTTTTATAGGTCCTTATAGGTTTTATGTCATCACCATAGGCATAGATAGCATTAAGAATTAAGGATATGAAACAAATTTGAAAAGTTGCACAAATCTTACAAAAGTTAGTAAAAAGTTGCTTTGCAACTTTAGCAACTTTTTAAATTTATGTTATCACTAATGGGATTACCTCTCTAGCTGACCAAGGATGGTTAAAAGACCTAGGAAGGGTCTATTTAAGAGTTATTTTGGTCATACCAATGCGAGAGTGTATAGTAATGTAACATTTTTTAAAGAATTAATAAAGTATACCTTGTTTTTCTACAAACTTAAGACTGAAGAAGTGTTTGTATGGCCTGGTATAGAAAATGGATGAAGGGAGATTGATTGGATAAATTTCCTATGGTATTTATCTTCATTTTAAAAGTGGTTTGAGGTATTCAATCAATCTGGTCTTTTTTTATTAGAATTTCAAAGCCACTGTCCTAAATTCAGGATAGGCCTTAGGGTTTCAAAGTTTTGTCACCATTTCTTACCTTTAAAAAATGGAAATCTTATAAGATTTGGAGGAATGCAAGGATTGCCTATGTACACTAATATTCAAAAAGGAGAGAATTTTTTATGTAATGGAGGGTGGAGAAATAGGAAGCCCTAGGTAGGCATCTCTATGTGACTACCTACTACTTGGACTGCTACCGACCCCATAACATTTGATGGGTACTTAGTCAAAGCACAAAACATTGGATTTGGAGTTTCCTTCCCTATCTTAAGAGTCTCCAATTGTTGAGAAGAGGAAATCAATATATTTGATATTAGTTCCTTCTTTAAAGCCCCTAACTAGCCCTATTAGCCCTAGGTGACTTAAGAGTCCTTTGGTGGGATAGTTTTAGAATCAAATCCTAACCATTACTAATTTGAAGGAACACTAAAGAGGGTGTCCAAATATATTATTAGATTATTGGTGGTGTGGGAAAATTTTGAATTAAGTTCAAATTACCTGGGAATGAGGGCTACAAGGAAATTGGCTAGGTTCCTACCACTACCAATTGGAGAATGCTATACTTTCAAGTTGAGATTGTTAAGAGGGAGTCAGGAGGGTGGTGATTCATGCATCAAGTTGGAAAGAAGGTTGTGGGGTGAACAAAACATCATTTTTCCAAGAAGTCCTACTTGTAGAGGTCCTATTCACTCATAGCTAAGGTTTGTGGATTTAATCTTGGGGATTGAGGGATTGTCTAAATAAATTGGTATCAGAGCTCCTAAGGTCCTTAGGAGGAAGACCATGTTGATGTTTATAGCTTTGATCAGATAAAATGATCTTAACATTGAATTAAATAAACATCATTATGAGATAATATTATTCTACATATGCATATAATATATATATATATATATATATATATATATATATATATATATATATATATATATATATATATATATATATATATATATATATATATATATATTTATATATATATATATTATATGTATATATATATATATATGTATATATATATATATATATATATATATATATATATATATATATATATATATATATATATATATATATATATATATATATTATATACATATATATATATATATATATATATATGTATA